>RDPX01000263.1:70777-84988 GCA_003991215.1 Morbakka virulenta
TTATTATTATTATGTACATTTTTATTTTTAATACGGTTTGATACAGTTGTTCACCGGGCCACACCCAGTGACCTAGGGCAAACAAAGGTTTTGAGAGTTTTTACGAACATCAAAAATAGAGGATTATTGCAAAGTTTGTATAAAAAATAAACATATGACCTGTTTGAGAGACTTTTAACATAAGTATTTACATTGAAAGAGTTTTACGTAAAATATGGGCTGTGCTCGTTTTATTATTATTATTATTATTATTATTATTATTATTATTATTATTATTACTACCAGTGACCTAGTGTGATGATGATGATGATTATTATTATTATTGTGATTATCTTACCCTAATTATTGGATCATTGTCACCATGGTCTTAACATTCTGGGAAATTGGCTAAATATTCTATTAATATTTTATATGTGACAACTTTAAATGATCTGTAGTGAGGTAAACGTGTACAAAAATAAACCAATGGAGCCTTGACATGGATGAAAAAACATAGGGAGGTGAAAGGTGAAAAAATAGACTGAAAACCTTCATTGAATTCCTGTATGAATAAGAAAGTCGAAGGCTTTGAGATGAAGAAACTCGATAAATTTTAGCATGGCACAGTTACTAGAACACCATAAAACAATATTTTAATAATAAAGCATATGTTATGAATCTCGTTATCTTTAACAACATTTGTTTCATTTTTGTCATTTTGCTTATGCCATCTGTCTTATTATATTTTTCTTTTAGTCAAGAAAGTATGATACAAGAACCACCATATTTTCCCCAGAAGGTATGTATTGTTGTGATATGTTTTGTTGTATATACACATATATAAAATTATAATTGATAAAATTACAATAATGTTAAGGCAGTGGTTAAATATTGTTATATTGCATGCATTTAATTACAGCAGTTTGAAGAAAAACTAAGAGAGGGTTGTAGACAGCTTTTAATACAAAACCGGAAGCTTGTGGAAGGAGCCGTTAGTGTAACTGCACCGTAACCAAGAATGCTGGGTTCGATTCCCCGAGCGGGCGACTTTGGAAATTCACAAAAGAAAAAGCCATTGGTTGGCGTCAGGGAGGGCATCCAGCCAAGAAATTCCTCACTGCCAAATCCAAGTCTCCATCTGGGGAAAAATGACGTTAAAACAAAAAAAACCCAAAAAAACCCCCCGAAAACTGTGGAAGTAAGGGGAAGGAGAGACTATAAAATAACTCAGGGTGTCATTTTACGTGCCTCACATTTGATAGCTTAGACCTGTTGCCATATATGGGTTTTTCATGCTTGGAAGGATCTGCCTTTCTATAGAAAACCTATTTCTGATACCCTCTTTTTTAATAGTCAATTAAAATTGTATGAACTGTAATATCGCAAACAACTTCATTGACCAGGCCCGTTATTTTTATTGAAGATATTTTTTGCCATGTTTTTGCCATGAAAATGTATGATTGTCATGTAAGAGGACTACAAAAGACAGCGAATATTGTTTTTGCCTGTGAACATTTTAGTTCTTGTGTGCCACCGTGTGTTAAAACATGAACTACTTTATACTGGTTGTGAGCTTCTCTGCATAAATAGTAATTATACCTAGCATCGCCCCCACCCAATTTGGTAACTTGATCATATTTGGCGTACCTCAAGGAATTTTCCTTCATGATCCATAAAGGACTAGAAGACTAGATGAGAAGACGTGACAATAGCGCTAAAATGATTTCGTGGAAACTTTGTGAAAAGTTCATTTTTGAAAGGTCTGGAAAATGGTGCAAAGACAACCCAGAAAGGTCTCAGAAAATATCAATCGACAGCTTTTTTGGGACATGAACATTCATGGTGATCACATCTTCGAGGGGAAGAGGCCGTATATTGCCATTATTAATAAGGTTGAAAAGCCTGCAATAATCATCGATATTGGAACCCCTGGAGACAAGAGGATGGATATAAAGGTGAAGGGAAACACTGATAAATACCAAGACATCAAAAGATAAATTCAAAGACTGGAGTCTTCCAAAAGTATTAGTGGTATCTGTTATCATAGGTGCTCTTGATAGTTTAACGTACAATTTGAAGAAATTTATTGAACCGGTCAGAATAGAGGTAGAGATCCACTTTGAACAAAACCCCACATTATTAGGGACAGCCAGGATAATTAGGAAAGTATTAGAATGCTGAGTAAGAAAAGCACGATGAACCATTGGTTATTGGTATCAATTACCTTTTTTGGTTTGAAAGTCGCTCGATTATTCGAAGACTCCTAATCAGACTAAGGTATTATGTAAAGGGAAGAAGAAATCTCAAAGAGTATATTAATGTATGTTTGTGCTACCTAATAGCTTCCATAACCATATTTTAAATGCATCATGATAGATTCAAAGGAAATAACCAGTGAGTAGGGTTTTGAAATAAATGGAAGAATAAAGTTGTTGAAGTGATTTTCAGCATTGCTTTATTGCGCGTCACACAAAATGCAGAAGCGCTTTTCGCTGTAAAACTACAACCAAGTGTAACTCATCCACTTAGTTGGGGAATCATATTTTCGAAACCACTTCAAAAATTGTTATTCGCCGGGCATTAAAACTGACGCGCTGTAGATGGCCAGTGGAGAGGAGTCAGTCTCACTTGCCTAACTTGATATGCCATAGTTAAAAAGCACTGCAAACTTGTATGTTGTGATTTGCTGGCGATACGCTTTTCTGCAAATTGTTTACTATTTTATTGTCACCTAGTAATGATTAATTTTTTTTGAAAATGAAGTAGGGTCCGTAACTAAACTGACGTTTACGGTCGACCACATGTGAACTGTATTATTTAAAACCCTGTTGTCGTTGACATCGCTTGACACAAAGCAGGACTTTAAAGCCGATCCAAGTCCGCACGCCCCACTTAAACAGGGACTTACGTAACTTCTTTTATCATAAGTATGCATTCCTTCGCTTACCACTCGGTCTTTACAAGTTAAAAGGTATAGAGGGTAAATAATTAAATAAGATTTTCAGCGTGGAAACTACAAAAAGAAATATTAAATTAAAGATACGAGAATGGATAAACAATGCAGTAAGGAATACAAACTTTTTCCAGGTTGACATAGATAAATGACCTCTAGTCTAAAGTATGTTGTACTTTGGTAAAAAGATAGTTCACTTATAGTTCTTTGGCAGAATATTTACTTGCGTAACAAGCTCCTAATCACAGTTTAGACCACTGACTAGCATCCAGCCCTGGGAGCTGCATATAAATGTGTAAAAACAAAACTTAAAATTATGTGCTTTCAGCAGATTGATTTTGACATTTTGAAGTACGTTACTATAGTTCATATGAGTATAAAAATTACCGGTACGCTTAAGGATGCTATTTAACATGTACAGTTCCAGTTAACATTTTATGAAGTACTCTTCAATTTTTTAAAGATTCACTGTGACTTTTGCCAATTTACCCCAACATAAAGATTGTTGTCCTTTATTTGCTTTGTGCTTTAACTTTGGTACCTGAGGCTCTGTTAAGACTTTCGGATATTTGACCAGGAGAGAGGAGGAATACGTTGTTAGGAGAATGTTAGACATGGGTGTGCCGGAGAGAAGAAAGCGAGGAAAACCAAAGAGGAGATTCATGAATGTGATACCAGAGGACATAAGAGCATCAGGAGTACAGGAGGACGCAGCAGCCCGTGGAAAATGAAGGAGACTGATCCGCTGTTGTGATCCCTAAAGGTAGCAGCCGAAAGTCAAAGAAGAATAAGAATGCGCTATGAAGGTCTTGTGTGGAATATTCTTTCCAGTTACAGCTTTTAAAAAGGATTAATGAGTAAAAATCGTTTTATTTATTGTAGTACATATCGTATAGTGAATTTTTCTTTATCATATTTTAAGAAGACACTTTCTTTTTAATTGCGAGACTTTAATATTAATATTAACCCTGATAAACAAGCCTGGAGTTTTTAAAGATCTTATTTTAGTTTTACTTATATTTGATTGATCCTTGATCTCGCTTTGTGTAAGTATGGTCAATTTAAAAGTTGAATCGTTATATTACATTCAGTAAAGGAATTTTACAATTGTTCTGTGTTAGCAACTGATTTGGCTTGTGAATTTGACAGGCCGCATTTTAATTAAAATAAATATTCAAAGACACTGTAACATCACTTTAAACAATCTAAGATTTATCATGTTTGAGAAAAACTTATAAGAATAGTTGGGATCACCTCTGACGTATCATATGACGTGCTACAGATCGATCTCTACTGATAGATAAAATTAAAACCCCACATCGCTGCAAGTAATTTTACTTGTTTATATTGCCACAAATTTTATGGCAGGTTTTTCTTTTTCTATCTATCCCACATTGGAAAAGGACATTGTTGAATTTTACAACAGGATTAGGTAATTAAATATTTTCCAGTCACATGGAGCAGTTTTATTGAATTAACCACCCAAAGCAATTGCGCGTTTTACCTTTTCTTATGCTAATCGATTTGCTAGTGTTTGTAATTAACAGAGAACACTTGACCGAACTCAAGTGAGACTTACACGATTTAACAAAGCTAATTAAGAAAAAAACACACTCAGTGGCTTGTACTAATCCCATAACACTTTAATTGGTCAGACGTAGTGATTTCTACGAAGGCTGGTAACAGGTGTAGCCCAGGTGAGAAATCAAGAAGAGTTCCCGCGGCTTTCACTGAAATCAGCTTATTTTAACTGTAATAAGCAGATGCCTTTGGTTGTTCTAACTTAAGTTACGGCTGTGAAGACTAACTTGTGAATACTAAAATATCAGCTTGGCTTGAACTTTTTACCAGAGTAGCCATTTTATGTTATCAAGTATATATTTTTTTAAAAGTTGTTAAAAGCAAAATATGGCTACACAAAGGTCATATCCGCTCATCAGTACAAACGACAGTTCAGAATCTGGAGTTGAAGGTTGAGTATTAAACCTAGTTAATTTAAATATATATAGGTCCTTAGTTTTGAGATAAATACTTAGCTTTATGTAATGTTTATATAAATGTGTAATGTTTTGGGGTTTTTTTAGTTTTTGAATTAATGTTATCACTAGCAGATTCACAGTTTTTTTATAACCTTTACAAAATAGGGAGGCTGTTTCAAGTAGAATATGCCATGGAAGCTATTGGCCATGCTGGCACATGTCTTGGTATTTTAGCAAATGACGGAGTGCTCTTGGCTGCAGAACGGAGGAATACAAACAAATTACTCGATGATATTTTCTCCGAAAAGATTTACAAGTTGCACGAGTGAGTTTTCTAAAGACAATTTTTAGCCCTCTTAGTTTTGAAAAATAATCCTGAGAATATTTTTTTATAAACTATAGTTTTTCATCCATTTTTACGATGTTTTTAACAGTGATATTGTTTTTTGTGTGCAGTGTACTTGACTCGCATTTGATTTTGTTGAAAGTTTGTTATAAACAGGCAACAAGCTTGAAAGGAATTAATTTAAAAGAATATTTTATGGAAGTATTTAGAAAGAGATGACGGAATGTTGATGTGTTTTCTCTAACATGTTGTACCAAAAAACTCCAAAGTAGTTTTGTTTCCCACCAATCCAACACTTTGTTGTGGAAACGATGACTAAGATTTCTTCGAGTATTTTGCTGCCATTAGGGAAGATTAAATTTTCATATAGAGTAAACAGTCAAACAGGTCATAAATTGACAGTAAAACCCATTTTACATTACACTTGAATATTGTACTTGTAAGATGCTCCAAAATTAATAAATCCAGTTTTTTCTGCTAAATAGAGCTTTTAATCTAACATTTTAGACTAGGGTGTGTTCTTTAAATTATCGGTGACTAGATAAAATTAAATATTTTGCCCAGTTACCCGTTTTTATTTGAACTCAATAACGGTTTTCACATAAATATAAAATTGCGGTCTTTACAATATAGTAACAGTAGATTCGAGTCTCCTTGACCTTGCCTCCTACCCCCCCAGGTCACGTTATTTATTCAGTAGAGAAAAAGGTGCTTGATGAACTAAGCACTTGATGCTGGAGTAGCAGGGCATATTACATAGTTTTTCGCCGAGCGTTGAAGCCGGTATGAATTCTGTATAAATAGCCTTGGAATGATATACCCTTTACCCCCCAAATTGCTTGACTGTAAGAGAAGGGGCATACTTTGCAGTATATATATGCCGTAACACACCCATTTACGTAAAAACCTGCAATTGGAAGTTAACATTACCTCATTAGGGCCACGATGCACTCAGTAATTGTTTAATTTGAATTACTGTGTGTTAACAACAACACTGTAATGGGTTGTGATATTACTCAAGTAACAATATCTATTTTTCTTACTAGAGCTTTAAAACTATTGAAATACTTGGGAATAATCGTGAGCTAAAGACGTTTGTTCTGGTTTGAGCAGCGCATAAGAAGAAAATAGATACCTGTTCATAAAAAGTTTAGAATATATTCTTTATTTGAATTGTATTTATTCGAACGTACTTCCCAGACACTGTTACTTTGTGTTTGCTTCCTGCCGCACATTTTCTTGCCCCTGTACACAAATCTCCATTATTCTCTTGTTTGCATACTAATTTAATGTTTTTTCACTTGACAAGACTATCTGCTTCATGCTCTTCAACCCTACTCCCTCCATTCCCCCATCATATACACACACATTGGTCACTGCTACACCGTGAAAACTGTATTCCGTACTTTTGGTGTTTGTAGAGTGTAAAACTTGAAGTGTATTACTCATACAAATCCCGAGTTTATGGTCCCGAATTGTTCATACCTTTAATGTATCTGCTGCACAGTGTTTTATTAGCTTTGTTTCTATGTAAACCCCCAAGATTTTACTACTATGACTGTTTTAAAGAAATCACAATTATTCCATTAATGACCCAGGGTAGTCGACTGTCGCATATATTTCCTAAGTTGTCCTGTTTAGATTGAGCACTATAAATATGACAACTATTTTTAGTTTTATTGAAGTGTGAAGTGTATGATATGCTTGAGAGTATGTTTTCCCTGATAAAAAGCATTTTGGAATAAAATGAAGGAGTGTTGCAGGATCCTAGCAGATAAAAAGAGCTTGGAGCTTTTAGTTGCAGTAACATGTATATGTATATATGTGTGTGTGTGCGTGTGTTTGTTTGTGTGTGTGTGTGTGTGTGTGTGTGTGTGTGTGTGTGTAAAATTTATGCTTTATTCAGTCAACAGATTTTGTACCCAAGGATTTACTCGTTTTCTACATAAACACGCAGGCATTTTCTACGGGCTTGTTTACGCATTTCCACAATACTTTTATACTAATCATTTTTGTATTTCAGCATTTTAAACAAAAAATATTTATGAAAGTTCTACTTTAATATTTGAAGAAGCTAGATGTTATTTAAATATTAATGCAATTATTACTTGAACGTTTAGACATTTGTTACCTATATATTTGTGTCTGTTTTAGCCAAATGCTTAAATATTTGCCTGAATTTTTTACTTTTTACTTAAATGTTTGGGAGGCTTAACGCGATATGTAAGTTTTATATATGTATATAAACTAAATATATATAACAGAGCTGAATATTTGAAAATAACAAAAACATTGGCAAAAAAAGCTAATGATACAACGCCCTATAATGTGCCTTTATATTGAACTCCAGTTTTCGGTCCTGTTAAGATTACCTTTCAAAATAGCCCCACTCCTAATTAAAGTAAAAATTAAACCGTTGTTTAAAGAGATTACGGAAAAGCTTTTGTAGTGTAACTTATGTAAAAACTCTTGGAATAACTATGGCCATCATGACCGACGATGCTCATTGCCTATGCACCCTTCAACTTTTGGGGGCATAGACGCTGTGCCTTTATGTTTACATCTACTGCTTTTTTATCGACATTGTTATCATGTGGAATACCTCTTGCCATAATACTATTCCACTTGTTTTACGTATTATTGTTTGTGGTTGTAGGTGTTAAAAAATGTGTAAGAAAGAGAGGGGACAAGTAAGACAGACAGATGCATATGTACATAGACAAATAGACGGACTGACAGAAATAGTCACAAACAGACAGACAGAGAGGGAGACTGAGCTTGTCTGAAGTTTTACTTGGTTAAATTGATAGGTGACAATTTTGATTAGTAATTTGCTTTGGCTTAACGTCCGCTTTAAAAAATAAGATAGCACAGATGATATGCAAATTTGTTATGGGTATTTTTGTACCAATCACAATAGGAGAGAAACCTGTTTTCGAAACTAATCAACACCATAATCTTGTACGCACTACCTTTCTTATGTTGTTGAACTAGTTAGTGTGAGAATCAATTATAATTTGATATGGCTGTGTGGTTAGGGGATACATTTTGCCTGCGGAATGTATTTATTTATCCAAGAGAAGGGATAGTTGCTTTAAAAATATGAAANACAGACGGAGAGACTGACAGAAATAGTCACAAACAGACAGACAGAGAGGGAGACTGAGCTTGTCTGAAGTTTTACTTGGTTAAATTGATAGGTGACAATTTTGATTAGTAATTTGCTTTGGCTTAACGTCCGCTTTAAAAAATAAGATAGCACAGATGATATGCAAATTTGTTATGGGTATTTTTGTACCAATCACAATAGCAGAGAAACCTGTTTTCGAAACTAATCAACACGATAATCTTGTACGCACTACCTTTCTTATGTTGTTGAACTAGTTAGTGTGAGAATCAATTATAATTTGATATGGCTGTGTGGTTAGGGGATACATTTTGCCTGCGGAATGTATTTATTTATCCAAGAGAAGGGATAGTTGCTTTAAAAATATGAAAAGAAAGGGCTTCAACTTTGTGTTTGGCGTAAAGGCGTAGATTAAAAGCCATTTAAATTTATTTCAAGCTTTATTTGGTACGACAGCAGATCAAATTCCAAACCTTAACGTCTTGTGGTTTCCTCGACGATGTGTTGAAAGTGACAAGATCGCTACAGGTGGATATCCAAAAAACCATGGTATCACTTGACTTTTCGAGAACCGAGCCCATTAATAACACAGTTTGTTTCAACGTGAGCTCGCTGTATTTGGTTGATTGATCTGATATCTGAGCCGCCAACCATGTGCTGACATCACCATAGTGATCTTGAGAGTAAGAAATAATCAAACAAGGTTAACTCTAGAAAACTCTGGTTTATCAACACGAACCTAAACGCATGGCATGGAAGAGTTCTAACTCCATAGGATGTCTGGGTAAACGTAATAAAACATAGACTTTAAACTGATTTATTTGCGATTTCCATCTAAATTTTATCAGTTTCCTTCACAAAAGTCACCAGTTGGTGCCAATACGAACATTTGGTTTTTGTGTAGTCCGTAAAGCTTTAATTAGGTTTGATTCAAATGCCTTTGTTTATTGAGGACATTTTTAAGTGACTATGATAAGGCTTTTCTCGTGAACGCAAGTGTGGAAACCCGTTTAAATTCACCGTATCTTCGATATTTTAAAAATGAATGTTTTCTTTTATGATCTGTGTTACAACAAAAACTATTTTAAGAAATTGGCTTGAATATGTTCTTTTTGCTATAATTAAGTAATTTTCAAGTTATTGTATTGAATGAAAGACATTGATTTATTAATTGATATATAATTTTTCTTTTCACCTGAAGTACCTGTTATAAAGAGTAGTTTTAGAGGTTATATTATAAATAGACCAATTAATGTTGGGCTTGGCATACATCATAAGTTACTAGTTATTATGGAAGGAATATTATGTTGGATCAGTAGCAATGTCAGTTAACACAATTAAGCTCAAAGGGAACAAACTGTAACAAATTTAATTGTAACGAGCTTCGAAAAACAGAGTTTGGAAACATAAGAGTCTGATCAACCGAGACTTGAGACATTTGATAAAGTTTTCGCTGCAGCTTTTAATAATAAATGCTGTGCTCATGATTTTGACATAAGTCATTACGTAACATTTCAAAATGAATAAAAATAATACAAATATAGATGATACATGTAGAAAAGGTATCGGAGTTGGAGTTTGTTGTTTTGAACTGGGAGACAAGAGTGTTTAAAAAGCTCAACTTCGCAGAATCATAACTGCAGATATTTCTTTGCTTTTTGTTATTGCGATATCATTGATAGGCCCAGTCGTGGCATAGTCTAGACATGCCACTATGTAGAAGAAACTCGTACTTCACAAAATCGTGACTCGTAGGATGTGGATAATAAAAACCCTTACGCTCTAACTAAAAATACAAGCGTAATTTAGCTGTTTGACATTTTGAATAATGAAAAGCTATTTTAATTAACCAGTAGATCAAAACAGGACGATATAACAGAGAAAATGGGATAAAATCTTTAGCAAAGTTTAGGGAAGCTTCATGATGGACTAAAAATTATTTTCACTTCTATAATTGCTCTGTTATTGACGCGTTTACCCTGCGCCATTTTTCTGTTTATGTTCCTGTCCAAGACATTGTTTTCAAGGAACTGGGGCTGTTGAAGGGAGTACGTAATCTTTTATGTTGGGGATGTAACCTCCTTACAATGTTTCAAGAGCATTATTAAAAGTACTGTTCTATTGGGAGCTTTGCCCATATAATCAATCCAGTGAAGTAATTGATAAATTAACTTTATTCATAACAATTTTTTTTTCTGCCAGTGCTTCCCCGCCGTTCTACCTGTTTTTGTTTTTTATTTCGTACATGCGCATTTAAAAATTTTTAACTTTGCTTTTACTCTTAATTTTTCTTTAATGGCCACTTAAAATTCGAGAACACTAAAAGATAGCTACTTCCGGCTTTTTACTTATATCATGCTGCGCTTATAACGTTGTCTTCTGTGTTTACCGTTTGTTGTAATTGACAACAATTTCTATTCTTTTTAAGTATTACAAACATTTACGTTGTTTTTGGGTATATATATATATACTTTGATTTACAGACATGAATTTCGCTTACCCACAACTTATCAGTGGGGATTGGAACCTCTTAATGTTACAAATAGCCCTAGGACAAATAGCCTATAGGACACTGTTGGGCATGCGCAGATTAATTTAGATATGTACCGATTGATTTCCTTTTTCAAAGTAGACTGCTCCACACGCAAATAAGTAGAACAATGTAATGTAATATGATAAAAGTAGTTAATTGTGGAAATTTTTTTCAATAATCCCTAAACTTTTTTTCATTGACTCCCTTTGTATGTCACTATCTTATAATCTGTTATATTATATTGTTGCTTTTATTTATTTTTCTAGCATTAATACCTCACAGTTGCCCCGTAAATACCATGTTTTCCAGTACTAATGCAATGTTATCCAAATTATTGGATCTTGCCGTATTAGATCTGTTTAACGCCCTCTTCCTTTTCAACGCCCTCCCTGATAGTTTAAAAGATAAATTGATACCCACTTCCTTTTTAACGCCCCAGTCTGAACCCATGGACATTAATTCGAATTTTTAACACACGGAATATAAAAGATACAGTGTACAGTTTATGATATGGTTTAAAATAAGCATAACACGACCTGTTCTCCTGTATGGTGCAGAAGTCTAGACAATAGGAAAGAAGGAGGAGAGGGTACTGGAAGCAACAGAAATGAGGATGTTGAGAAGAATCAAAGGAGTGACACTGAGAGATAGAGAAAGAAGTACTGATATCAGGAAAGAATTGGGAGTGAGTGACATCAACGAGGAGTTCAAGGAGAAAAGAATAAGATGATACTGACATGTGAGGAGGAGGGAAGAAGGACGCCCGGCAAAAGCGGCTTTGGGAAGTATAGTACCAGGAAGAAGGCCGAGAGGAAGACCAAAGAAGCGATGGAGAGATAATTTAAGAGGATATGAGCTACTTCGGCATGCATCAGGAAGAGACCCTGGAAAGAAAAATCTGGAGGCGGAAGACCCGGGTGGCTAACCCTGCAATGCGGGACCAACAGCCATAAGGGAGAAGAAAAAGAAGAAGATACAGTTTATGATATGGAATCTTCTTAGATGGATACATTTTAAGTCATTATTTGCGTTATAGGTGAGGTAAAGGTATTAGAAACCCCGTTTACGTTTATCGAACTTAGCACTAGTAAGTAAACCTGCTATATTGTTTGTTGTTTATTTCTTGAATGTCGCTGACAACACAAAAGCAACTTTCCGATACTTTTTACCGGTAACAGTACACCATACTGGATAATTCTGTCAGTAGATGCTCAACTAATGTAGGCGAATCTGTGTCCTGGTTACAGTTTTCATACACTTGTTAGCTACATATTATCAACCATATAAAAATCAAGTTTGTGGCACACCTCAACATTTTCTGCAGATAATGTTCGAGTCATTTTACCGCCTGCAATATATTTCTTTACAGTTTTGACATTGCGATGGAATATTATTAAATAAAATAGCGGAAAGTGTTCGGTTTTTTATTACGCACGTTTGCTATGGAATTGAACATAGGGGCTGTTTCTTTCGCAAAAGAATAATCTTTTCACGCTGCAGTTAAATGGTGATCGTAAAAGGGTCAGAGAATGGTGCCAGAAAGAAGTAAAAAATTATTGACGAAAAACCACAAATGCACGGTGCGAAACGTAAACGACGCGATAAAACTGGCCGACCGTTAATAGGTGACCAACTTGAACAAATGTTGGTGTAATGGGTTTTGGAGAGAAGTAACTTAACTGCGTCTTTCCCGAAAAATGAAAATTTAATGAAAAGCATAGTGATCCTGCAGAAATAGTCTTTCCTCTCTAACACTGGTTTTATCAATAAGTTTTAAACGAGAAATGGACAATCGTATTGTCGAATAACAACTTCTGCTCAAAAAGATCCAGGCTGGCATGATCGATACGATACTTTTGTACATATTAAACGTTCGAAGATTACTGAACTTATTTGCTCCAGCGTTTGATATTGCTATGAATGAGCCCCCCGTGTAAGCTGACATGGTCTCCAGTACAACAGTTAGTCAGAAAAGCGAGATATTCTGTTAAAAGCAACCAGCCGTGAAAGGCCTGTATATCGGTTTGCGTAAGAGAGAAAGAGGACGGAAACAAATTGAAACATTTTATGGTATTTTGTTCCAAAACGTAAATGTAAATTTTTAAACGACCAGTTTAAACATAAGTGCGTTCCTCCCTCTTCTTCAGATGTTTGAATAAATAAGTATTTAACCACCCAATAGCTCAAAAGGGTTGTTGGTACGTTTTTCTTTTCACATCAATTGAATACAAGGAATTGTTTAGAAGCCCTTATGACTACCGTGGGTCGAGCAACTTTGAAATCTGCGAACACAGACGTTTGTGTCAGCAGATTTTGAATTGTTCCAGGTTGATGCTCAAAGTATCTACTGGCACCGGATGTAGTGTGGAAAAAACTGTTTCAAGTCCTTATATCAGATAAATATTATAAGTGGTGGGCTTTGAGAGTACGCGAATACACAGAAGTTAGAAATCTTTTTCATGTTCGGGGACGAAAAACCGTAGAATGGGTTATCGAGGCGTAGGATTCTTTACCGAAAGAAATGGCGCCCCCTTCCTAATTAGTACCTTTAAAATTAAAAAAAAACGCCTAGGCGTTAAATAGATCAAATTTGGCAGTTGATTTTTTCCGTGTATAAGGTTTTATCATGTAGTTAAGCTTGAGAGTTTCATTATACCCCGATTTTGTTGTCATCCTTTAGTGATATTGCATGCAGTGTTGCTGGTATTACTTCCGATGCTAATGTTCTGACTCAAGAGCTGCGCCTTAATGCACAAAGGTAAGGGAACGTTATATGCTTAAATTCATATTCAAATGTGACATCGAACAATGAACCTCTTTATTGTGTTTCCTTCAATTATCGTCATAGATATTTAAAAGATAGGTTGGTAGGTTAATATATATACATATAAAATGTATATATAAATATACATGGTATAAGAGTGAAACATTCAAAAAACTTTTACCAAAGATGGAACTGGCTGATTATATGACAATAATGGGACAACAAATATAGGGACAATCCACATCACAACACGTAAGACAACACAACGAAAAACGTAAAAATGAATTCTTCGCAAATAGAATGAAAAGAGATGAGGTATAGAAATGAATAGAGATATGGTGAAAAAAGTGATTAAAAATGTTAGATGGTAGTTTTTTTTGGTAAACAAGAGAAAAGTAGATAGGTCTGATGTTGAATACTACCGTCATGGATCATCAGTCGATGACCATGTGTGTATATATATATATATATATATATATATATATATATATATATATATATATATATATATATATATATATTTTTTTAAA
>RDPX01000263.1:156361-197330 GCA_003991215.1 Morbakka virulenta
TTCATACCAGTTGGTAGGTGTTTCTACGTGATAATGCTGACATATTCCCCAGTGCAAATACTGTCCAACCCTATCATGTTGTTTCACATATTCACTCGGTGTCAATACCGGGCATCCCGAGACTAAGTAGTCGATGGTTTCAACAAACTGATCGCAAAATCTGCACTTAGGATCGGCTCCGTTCCTCAAGATGTTAGCTTGATATTTTGAGAGATTGATCTTATGCTGCAACGATGAAGCCTTCCGCCTCTGCCTTCAGTCCCGAACTCTTCAGCCACTGAAGGGTTGCAACTTGATCTACATCATACATTATTATTATTATTATTATTATCACAGTGTGGTGTTAACGTCTGATATTGTCATCCTCAGCATCAGGCCCGTTTCATTGGACTTGAGGACATTGAGGGTATTTTAGATACTGAGAACGTTCCATAAAAGGTGTGCAGTTCCCAATAAGGCAGGCATTTGGAAAGTGCCAATATCATGTTCTGTGTTCCGTTGCTCCAGAAATCCTTTCAATCTGGGAGGAATACTTCCCAGAGCTTCAGTTATGATTGGGATGAGAGTTTCTTTAACATTCCACATACGTTGTATTTCAATTTTTAGGCCAGAGTAGCTTAGGATCTTTTTGCATTCTTTTTGTATTACACTGTGGTAATCTGGACAGGCAATATAAATTATCAAACATTTTCGGGGATCATTCATGAGGACCATGATGTCTGGTTTATTATGTTTAAGCCGAATGTCGGTCTGTATTTTGAAGTCCAATAGAATCTTCAACTGATCATTCTAAACGACTGCTTCCGGTACATGATTATACCACTGATATGCCTCCTGGCTTCCATACTTCCGACAAAGGTTCCAGTGAAGGTTCAAGCACACCGTGTCATGTCGCCTTCTGTACTTGCGTTTAGGAAGCGGGGTGCAGTCACTGACAATGTGCATGATTCTCTCATGGTGTTGGCCACACATTCAGCATAAGTTATTCTTGACGGTCCTATAGCATTTTGTTTTTCACAGAGTTTGTGGAACAATGCCTGTTCTTGCGCGACAATCAACAAGCTCTCTGCCTCTCTCTTCAAACTCACCCAGTGACAACCATAACCAAGAGTTGTCAGTTTTCACCTGTTCTGTGTCCCTTTAAAACTTGTCATGCAAATCCATTGCTTTCTAATGTCTTATCCGTTCCTCCTTTATCCTCGATTTCTGTTCAAGTGTTCCTTCAATGGCACCTTGTTGTAGTTTAAGTGCCGTACTCACATGCTGCAAAAGCTCTTCTTCGCTGTTCACCAGGTAGTAGTCCAGACTTCGTTTCTCTGTTGCAATACAACCTCTCACACTAATGAGGTCTCTCCGACCATGCGTTTTCTGCATGTAAAGGCGGTCTGGGTTCGACTTGGAATGGTGCGCCTTATATTTGTGTAGCAGCTTGCGTGTCTGTCGGTCCATCTCATCAGGCTCATCTTTGCCCCAGTCAAGTATAACTTCACTGTACCTAACGACAGCAACATCAAATGCGTTAATGGCTGAAATGAGGTTTTTCGAGTTCAGTCTGGTTTTTAACAGTTTATGCATACGTTCAAAATAAGTATTCTTTTCCGTTATTCCTCTCTGTTTCTAGAATATCCTTAGCTTTCCCCATGCCCAGATATTTATACCCTCCTTTTTCGGAGTCATCAAGGCACTGGTCATTAGGCAATTCAATGCCATCAGTTGCCACACGAAATCCTTTTTTCATGGTTATTACTGCACACTCTGATATCCCAAACCCCATGCCTATATCATTACTGACAAATCTGACAGTTCGTAAATTGATCTCTTTCTCAGACTTTAAAAAGAGCTTCAGATCATCCATGAAAAGAAGGTAGTTGATCTTTGGCTCGTCCTTACCCAGCATATATCCCGTAGGCAATGATCTGAGGACCAAAGACAATGTTATTAGTGCAATGACATAAAGAAAGGGAGAAAAGAAATCACCCTGAAAGATACCCCTCCTTATAGTCTCGACAATCCACGAGTGTGGCACCATGTCATAGGCTTTTTCAAAATAGATCCAAGCCCTAGATAGATTAGTGTGGACCTTTTTACCGTTCTTAAGCACAGTCTTGTCTATGATAAGATGGTCCTAGGTGCCTTCCGATTTCTTGTGACAACCCGTTTGCTCCACTGGGAATAGCTTGTGTTGATCCAATTATTCATAAGTTTTTTCATCAAGCACTCCAATGAAAACATACCACAAACATTTAAGGCATGCTATCGGTCTGTGGTTCCGTACTTCAGAGCTCTTAGCTACATCTTTAATGATCAAAGTTTTTCTGCCTTTCACCACCCATGACGCTACATTACCTTTCGAGAGGCAGTCATTTAGATATTTGGCGATTCGACTCAGCAGTGACCTGAACTTTTCAACCAAAACCCTGAATATCTTTTGGGTCTGGTGCTTTCCAGTTCGGTAATCCTGTCAACCTGTGTTTAACTCCTTCTGTGACTATGTTGGGCTGGTGTTCGTTCCATTGGTCAGCTGTCTTGATTTTTTATTCCCTGGAGATCTTTCAATGTAAGTAAGCTGCCGTCTTGTTGTGTCTTTCCATGTACTCTACGTTGCTAGTTCTGTGCAGCACGAAATGATGTCTTCAATGGTCTTTTCATACTTTCCAAAGATTCTACACTGTGGGTCT
Source organism: Morbakka virulenta (assembly GCA_003991215.1). Classification (NCBI taxonomy): domain Eukaryota; kingdom Metazoa; phylum Cnidaria; class Cubozoa; order Carybdeida; family Carukiidae; genus Morbakka; species Morbakka virulenta. Next base: position 159,040 of record RDPX01000263.1, read on the forward strand.
GTTCCACCCTTGATGGTATGTTGGTGGTAGGATCTTGTGGCCAAACTCTGGTCTTGTGCAGCGATGAACAACTCTTTAGTCTCAGCTTTTAGTCCGATGAATTTACGCCACTTGTTGATATTTTCTTGGCCTACATCTGCCTCTTTGATTCTCTTTGGAGACTTCATGCATCGCCTTTTCTTCTCAAAACTTCTGCATTTGTAGATGACCGTAGTGTTTTGCTTCCTGTTTGATTCTGCCGGCACATTCTCTGTCGGTGGTATTTCTGGGACATTCAGCTCCTGCTTAAATTTTGCTGCTTTTTTCTTAATTGAATAGAGCTTTTTTATCTTCATGATGTTTCCCTAGTTGGAGGACTGGATATTCTGTTGATATTAGTTATCTTTCTAGGTCTATGGTGATAGTTTTGAAGTTAAGTCCCAGTTGGACTAGGCCTCTTCCTCCTTTTCGTCTTGGTAGGTATAGTCTGTTGACATCTGGTTTTGGTTGGTGCATTTTTTCCAAGGCAAGCATCTTCCTATTCTTGGTTTCTAGTTTTTTGCGCTCGCTCAGTTTCCAGTTGATGATGTTAAAGCTGTATGCCACTACAGGTATCGCTAGATTATAAATAGCTTCGAATCGGTTGACCGCATTGAGTTCGCTTTTCAGTACCATTCTCTGTCTTCTATAGTACTCTTTCCAGATCTTCTCCTTCATGGCAAAGTGTTGGATGCCGTCTTCTTTGTTAACTCCTATACTTATATTTGCCCTCTTGTTCTCTCTTATTGATTATGGTGTTGATACTAAGGTCTATATTAGTGGTCTTTGTCAGCCGTCCTCTCTTGAAGGTGGTTTTGGCACATTGTCGAGTCCTAACTCTACCTTGATGTCATCACTGAAAGTCTTGACAGTGGTGAATCGGCCTGTTTGATGGTTATCATCTCTAGCAAAGATCTTTACGTCGTCCATGTAGAAGAGGTGGTTAACTTTACCATACTCTGATTCGTACCCGTAATTGGTTCTATTGACCAGGGTGCTGAGGGGAGCAAGTGCCAGGCAAAAGAGCAGTGGTGATAATGAATCTCCCTGGAAGATTCCTCTTTTGATGTTAATTGGTCTTGATGTTAACACCACCTTGAATCTCCACCATTTCCATGGTGAAGACCCAAAGTAGTCTTCCAGTTTTTTATGCTCTGCGCAATAAATCTGATGATGGTTGGGCAGACTCTGAAGATATCGAGGCTCTTCTCTATCCATATGTGAGGCACACTGTCAAATGCCTTTTTATAGTCAAACACTTTTTTGTGCTTTTGCTTATATCTTTTGTTTGAGTATTTCTTTGACTGTTGGTATATCTTCTTTCTTCTTGATATTGAGCTTTCTTTCCAGTTGTTTCCTCTTTCTTTCTTTGACTGTTGAACCTTTTTCAATCTCGCTTAGGAATGATAGGTCTCCACGTAGCTTCCTTATCTCTTTTTCGAGTTTCTCTTTGAATACCGGTTGTTTTCGTATCTGTTTTTGTTTCCTGAGTCTTTCTCCTACTGCCCCTACAATTACTGAAGCTGTTGCGTATGTGAGCTGGTTTATTTCTGTCAGTTCCATCGGTGTTTTCATGTCACCTTTGATCTGGCTTATTGCTTTATTTGCATGTTTGATTATTTCTTTTGAACGCCGGTCTTTCTTGATTTTTGGGTCTTGGTGGTCTATCCCTAATAGCCGTTTCCTCGAGAATTTTCCATTTCTGTCTGATATTTATTATCATCTTTAGTACTTTTTCATAATCAGGTTTTTCTTGGACTGCCTCTGGGTGATCTTCCGGGTCAGTGGGTTAGTGATATTCACTTCATCTTGTTCTTCATCGGCTGATTTTGTTTCGTCTTCTTCTTTATCAGCTGCTGTTATTCCATTGGGCCTGTCTTCATCGAGTTCCTCTGCAGTAGTGTCAGGGTTTTTAGGTCTGAATGGTCTTTCCTTGGATGGTCTTAAGTTCTAAATCAGTTAGCCTTTTCCGCTTTATGATGTGTCTCTTGACATTGGCTAATTTGTTGGCAGTGATGTTAAGCCAGATGATATAAGCAGGTTTTGTTGTTGAAGCTATGCTTGGATCTTGTGAAACAGTGTAGAAAGCTTCCATTAATACTTTATATGCTGCCCTTGTCCATTTTTGTCTAATTGACTTTGCTAATTTTGGAGTATTGCAGGTAGAAGGCCATTGAGAGGGGTGTCCTCGGCGAGGTAATCCTCTGCTGCCCGTTCAAATGAGTTTGTTTCAATGGCTGACTTTTCGATCAGGTCCTGATTTCATACCGGTGATCGCGGTCCTTGTTGATCCGTGAGATAACCGATGTGGTATGATGATCTGGTTTGTCGTGATTCCATAGTAATCATGGGTTGTCAGAGCCCCTTTGGCCGCATGCACTGCTGGCTTGCCGTACATGTGTTGCCCGGTTTGTGCCACGAGGACGAGGGGTTGAACTTGTGCAGACCATTATTATTACCATTGCTGTTATTATTATTATTATTATTATTATTGTTATTACTGATATTGTTATTTTATTATTATTATTATTATTATTATTATTATTGTTGTTGTTGTTGTTGTTGTTCACTGCTAGCAACGAGCAAGCGACAACTTTTATTTCCCATGACTTAAGAGAGGGAAGAAAGAGTATGCTTGAAGAAGCGAAACACGGTGACGTTTGATATAGGATATGAAAGATCAATCTGATTTGGAAAGCAAAACAACGAAAGAAAGTTCAAAAGGATTGGCGTACGCGGAAAAAAGCTAAAAAGTAGTAATATTTTGTCCAAATTGAATCAAAGACAGTATATTCATGAACACTTGTAGCGAGATGTGTAAACCGTTTTAAAAACTTTCAAGGAAGGAACGGGAGAACAATTCTGGTTGCAACAGTTCCCTTTAAAAAATTGTAGAATAAAGAAAAATATCATAACGTCGATGAAAACAGAAGTAGACTTAAGCATCCAGATAAAGTGCGACAAATATTTTTATATGACCTAAAATACAGCTGAAGAGGCCAAGACAGCTAGCAGGAACTCCAGCCTAAAGATGACAATGATATTCCACACAACGCCTTTTTAATGTCTTATAGACATGCAGGATGGCTTTAGTAGAACAATATGTGCTATGACAAGAGAGAGAGAGAGAGAGAGAGAGAGAGAGAGAGAGAGAGAGAGAGAGAGAGAGAGAGAATCTACTTTTATTGCTCTAGACTTAACAATCTCTTTAGTGTATTGATTTTAGAACTCCAGACTTCATTCTTAAAATATATTAGTTTGAGTATAAATCTTTAGCAATGAAAATAGTATTAAACTTTATTTTCCTCACTGGCAAAAAGCATTTATTTAGTCATGTATTTTTTTCATTTCAGGTTGCCTTTTTCGGCACCCCATTGATAGCACCTGATGTGCTCTTGACAGCAGTGAGAGAAGCTGGTCTGGTAGCTAACAAACCATTTTTATTTATATTTTTTCATTGAGATAGTGAAAATGTACTTAATGAGAACCAGTTTCAAAAGATGTTGAAAGAAAATGAAAGAAAAATTGAAGCTTTTCCAGTGGGTAAAGCCAGTGGGAATAGCCAGTGGGTATAGCCAAAACTTTACCGGTCGTACGACAAAACAGCACGTAATAAAGTCCATTTTTTCAAACCAAAAATGATTCTACAAGATTGACTTTTAAATTCATTTAAGATATTGATCACTAAGTTGTTTTCTTAAGGTGTAGTACAATCTTATAAAAATAATATGCTTATTAACAACAATAACGTATTTTATCTTCAAAGATAAACTTCTCACATATTTCAAAATGACAATTACATTTCTGAACAACACAATTTAGATCAATATACACACCTTTCAAACGTATTATAATTAGTTTATACTAAATATAAATTTCTTTTCCTTGACCTATTATTGTTTTTAAATAAAACATAACACTGGTAAACAAAGAAAAACATTTCTCTCTGGCATGGAATTTAAGAACAGTTTTGGACTAATTTGAGGGTGCTGAATTCAAATCTGATCTTAGATTTTCTCTATACCATCAAAATTTTGTGCTATACATATTTATATTTTTCATGAATTTTTAAGAAAATAATATCCTATCAAATAATGTAGCAAAAAAGGGAACGGGTTATATGGTTCATTTTGGTAAATTTACTTTTCATTTAGTCTTCCAATAAATTGAAGAAAATTTTTGTTTCCTTGGAACATGCATAACATAATCGTTTTTTATGATACGAAAGTAAACAAAAAGATTTCAACTTACACAACAGTCTTTTGCAGGTAGTGTTTTTTGTTATTGATTTTATCACCAAATTTAGTTATGTACTGTTATTATTCTGATGTTTGTTTTTGTGAAACAATGCCGAAGGTGTGGGAGGTTGGATAGAAATTTAAGGAACAACTCAAGTAGCTAACAAATTTTTTCTTGTCTGCAGGATGTGTTACTGACCTAACAATGGCCTCTACATCTCACATAAGACAGTGCTCAAGTGATCCAAATATATTTTGCTACATCTGTGGGGGCTTTACTTTGAAGAATCAGAGGCGCAACATTATTGACTTTGTTAAGAGTGTGTATTCGACTAACTTTAAAGTACCACTTGGAGACCAAGACTCCTTGGGCTCCTCACAAAGTGTGCAAAATCTGTGTTGAGATCTTGAGATCACGGTCTCAAGGAAAGAATGCAAAATTCAAGTTTGGAGTGCCTATGGTTTGGAAAGAACCAAGCAATCATTTAGATAACTGCTTGTGTCTGCCTTGTCAATGTAAAAGGCTTTAATAAGAAAAACAAGCAATATTTGCCGTACCCAAGTATCCCTTCAGCTATTCGACCAGTTGCCCATAGTGAAGAAATACCTGTACCAATATTTACTGAGCTTCCAAAAATTGATGACACAGATCTCTTCTCACTTTCTTCTAATGATAAAGAAGTCACTACAGATATCTTTCAGCCCTGTAATGAGGATAGTGACAAACCAATTCTGTTTCCTCAGTAGGCTTTGAATGATTTGGTTAAAGATCTTTATCTACCAAAGTCTGCTGAACTGTTGGCTTTAAGACTGCAAGAGGAATCGAATGCTGAAACCTGGTACAAATGTCTCATTTTATCGCAACAGCGAAACAGAACTGCGGAAGTACTTCCATTCAGATGGCTAGCTTGTCTATTGTACTGATGTAGAAGGGTTGCTTCTCTTTATGGGACTTCCAGCTTATGATTCATGGGATTGGGGGCTTTTTTAGACAGTTCCAAAAGAAGTTTGAAATGTGTTCTGTTACACAATGGAAATAAATATGGCTCGGTACCAATAGGTCATTCTGTAAAACGTTTAGGAAGAATATAACAACATCAAGATTGTTCTAGAGAGGTTGCAATATCATGTTCATGGGTGGATAATTTGTGTGGATTTGAAAATGGTTAACTTTCTTTTAGGTCAGCAAGGAGGGTACACAAAATGCCTCTGTTTCCTTGTTACNTAAGACTGCAAGAGGATCGAATGCTGAAACCTGGTACAAATGTCTCATTTTATCGCAACAGCGAAACAGAACTGCGGAAGTACTTCCATTCAGATGGCTAGCTTGTCTATTGTACTGATGTAGAAGGGTTGCTTCTCTTTATGGGACTTCCAGCTTATGATTCATGGGATTGGGGGCTTTTTTAGACAGTTCCAAAAGAAGTTTGAAATGTGTTCTGTTACACAATGGAAATAAATATGGCTCGGTACCAATAGGTCATTCTGTAAAACGTTTAGGAAGAATATAACAACATCAAGATTGTTCTAGAGAGGTTGCAATATCATGTTCATGGGTGGATAATTTGTGTGGATTTGAAAATGGTTAACTTTCTTTTAGGTCAGCAAGGAGGGTACACAAAATGCCTCTGTTTCCTTGTTACTGGGACAGTAAAGCTACAGCAGAGCATTGGGTGAAGAATGAATGGCCTCAGCGACAGAGTGTGGCATCTAGTGATAAGAATGTCATCAATGATCCTCTAGTGGATAGGAAGAACATTGCCTTTCCTCCCTTGTACGTAAAACTTGGATTGACGAAACAATCCAAATGTTCAGCTATATATGTTTAACTTTTCCTGGTCTTAGCGAAGAGAAAGAAAAGGCTGGTATATTTGATGGACCCCAAATTAGAACGCTTATGAGAGGTCCAAACTTTATCACATCCATGAATGAGACAAAAGGAAGAGCTTGAAACGCATTTTGTAAGGTGGTGCAGAATTTTCTAGGGAGTAAGAAAGCAAGCAACTATGAAGAACTACTAATGAGCCTACGAGATCTTGGATGTAGAATAAGTATCAAGATTCACTATTTACACAGCCATTTGGACAATTTTCCGAGAATCTTGAGGATGTGAGTAAGGAACAATAGGGGGGGGGGCGTTTTCATCAGGACATTAAAACAATGGAAGAACGGTATCAAGGCCGGTGGGACTTACACATGATGGCGGATTATAGCTGGAGTTTAATGAGAGACAACCCAGAAGCTGTACATCAGAGATCAGCCAAGGAAAGAAAGTGTTTAGATAACTGCTATTTGATAATGATCTGTGCTCCATATATATATATATGTATTTTTATATTTTATATTTTTTTCTGTCATTCTATTTGGATTGCTGTACATCGACTTAGTAATATTTGTTATTCCTTAATTATTAGTATACAAAATGTAGTACAAACAATCACGTTTTTATTATGAAACCTTCGATACAGCTACAGGTTGATGAGTAATTTTCATCAAAAATTGGAAAATTGCTCAAAATCCTGATGTGATAGACAAAAACTGAGTTCATATTCGTAATCAGCAGCCCAAATTTAGTTAGAATTCTTCTAAAAACCCTTTGCCAGAAAAATCGTGTTGACCACTCTTGACCAGTGACCAGAAAAAAAGGTACACTTAGATCTCTGTTAAAAATAGTAATACAATTATAATATTTAATATATATTATAAAATCTAACTATTTTTGTTGATGGGAATGGGAAGTAAAGATAACAGCTGCATCTACATGCAATAAAAGATACCAGGTGACCCTGGATCCCTAAATTACTTTTCATTTATTGTAATTAGGATTCCACAGCCTTTGTTTATACTTTGATATCTGTTGTTATACATACATATTTATATGTATATATACGTATAGATACTGTTATTTTCCTGTCCTAGGAACCTGCTTTTGATCCCACAAACCCAGCTGATTCTATCATGGATGCACTGAATAATGAAGATTATCAAGCAGTTATTCTGGACTATTATCAGAAAACAGGAGAAAGTGAGATGATAGAAAATGCTATCACCGTTGCAAAAGATAATCCTATTCTCATGGGAGTCGATGAAGACAGGTATTTTATTCCAATTTTTATAATGATATTTAATTTTTAACAAACAAGTCTCTTATCTTATAGGCCTTTGTTCGCCCTGGTACAGTGAAAATCTCTTTGTCAATCTTCGACTCAACTAGTCTAGTTCTGTGAAACTAAATTTACTTTTGGCTTTGTTCATAGTTATCCCCACTTTCATTTATCGTTTCAGAAATTGTTCTAATTGTTTCTTGTGCTCAGCAAAAATTATCTGACAGGACTGACAAATCATCCAAATAACATAAGACAAAACTCATGTCTTTCATAAATGTCGTACTTAGTATGCTAAAAGATGGCAGAAAAGCATATGAACTCTTATATCATTCTTCTTGACCTAAACTGTCCGAAAGGAGTTGACGTCGTCGTGAACCTGTTAAACCGTTTAATGAACCGTGATTCATACCCAAATTAGTTACTTCTTTACTAGTTAGTTACTTGTTATTAGTTACTTGACTCGAAAGGGATACTTTGAACTTAACAGTTGCCTATTGACATCTCTTGCGTCTGTCACTAGACACAGTTTGCCACTTTTCTCTCTTCAAACTAAGATGGGTTAATTCTATTCACTTGCCTCAGTGCGCTCAAAAACTTCTTCCTGTACTAATCTTTCTAGTTTAGCCTTTATTTCTTCTTGCAAAGCTTCTGGTTGCCTCCCACTATTGGCTGAAACTGGAGTAGTTGCGTGCTTAGTTGTTATTGCATGCATTTCTAATAATTGGTCTGGCATACTACAATTTCTAGCCCTACTTCATTTAGAAACTGACTCCACTATATTAACAACTTCACTACACTTGTGATACCCAGCTTAAAGCATGTAAAATGCATCCCCCCCCAGCCAAAAAAATCCCATTAGGCCCCATTAAATATTTTTAAATGGTTGTAATTCCATTTAGGATCACTTCTACATTCACAGCCCCCTTAATGAAAACTTTGTTACCGCTATAATCAACTAGCTTTGATGGCTTCAACAAAATCTTGCTATCAGTGTCCAATTTTACAACAAAATCTCCACTAACCTGAGATCGGGTCCACCCAGAATCTAACTAAATCGGACGAAAAACACCATTAATGAATACATTTAGCATGATATCTTGATCACAACGCTGACCAGGTAACATGTACACCTTGGGAGTGTTTTTACTACCAATTGCCCTAGTGACACTCTGGTTGGCATATCCTCTACAAAACTCACCTCGTACAAAATGCCCCCACCTTACTGCATACGTTACAAGTGGCATTGCGGGGAACACGCTTGGCTGTCTAGGCAACGTTGCGTTGTCAGCCATGGTCTAGTCTGCAATATCTGGTAATGAAAAACACCTACTTCTTCATCCAAAAAATGTTCTTAAACCATCTACCAACTCACTTTTATAATTGTTGACGTCCACACATTTTCTCAGCTTCAAGTCCATTAGTTCGAGCCTATTTTCCTCAACAAACGACTGACACATGACAACAGAGGTTCAAATATGTACCCAAATACGAGAAACACCTATGCATCTTAACTTAAATCCTCTGCACATAAAAACGGTCTTTATCACACAATCGCTTTGTAATTACTTATCTACCAGTAACTTTTTGTTACACTATATCATTATGCTTATTCACAACTACCGCCATATTCTAGGCCATAAGGGCCTGGTACTATTATGACATCATACGCTTTTGCAAACCTTGTCACTCCAGTAGTGTAAGGGAAGTAGTGTGACTACGGGCGTGTCAATATGTCGGCAGGTTTCACCAATATAAGACGCAGAGCAGCGTGAACAGGTGACTTTAAAAACAACCTGCTTTTGAGAATTTTCTCCACTGGTGGTTTCAGTGATGGTAATACTGTTTTCAGTTTTATGACAGTCTTCACGTTTGTGCAGAGAGGTTTAGCTTTGTATAGAGCACGATTAGAGTCTTTCATTGCTTTGGTCACGATTTTGAATTAACAGAGAGATTCTATCAAAGTTAGACTGCGCTAACGGTGTATGTTTCAGATGCTCATGTTCCCCATGATTGAGTCAAGAGTCTGATGGATCCATGATGGATCCATAGAAGGTAAGAATGTGCTGATTACGTTCTAACATGCAATCAGCTTTCTCTGGGCTTTTGTGGAAGTTATCTCGAGAACTGTATGCTGGGTGGATACGATACACAAAAACAGACACACCACTTGTAGCTTTTTGAAATCAATACATAATACCTCATGAGTAATCCTGTGTTGCTAGGCTTGCTATACAATGTTGAAGATAATTGGCCCCTGTCAAAGTCTTGGATGACCTTCATATCTAAGTATAAGAGCTTACGTTCTTGTTCCAGGTCCTTGGTTGAATTGAGGTTCTTTTTTAAGACTGTCAATCTCTTTTAGGGTTTTTTTTTGCATTCCTTCTTATAGTGTTTCTAAACTGACTTAGCCAACCATCAGATGGGCATGGGACTTGTCAGTTGTCCATGGCTAAACCATCGACCTGCTTAGAACAACAAGCGTGAGTGAACATGATGATTTCACATGGTGCCAACATAGCAAGGGTGATAAAAATCTCCTTATCTATAGGAGATAACTCATCTTCAGACATGTTATAAAGTCTGTAAGAGCAGTAGATATAGCAGAAATTTGTATACAGAAAGAACTCATTATAAATAACCATAATTTTATCCTTCTACAAGGCTACAATTTCAAAATTTAGCACAAAGAGTCTTTTTCGGGCAATGGATAACCATTTGGCTACCTGAACAGCAATGCAATCTTGTAATAAGCCGACCTTGCCACAGACAGTACTAATTTGAAAGGGTTGCCTTTCTTGTGGATTTTAGATAGCTCATAGAGACGTGCAGCAATAGATTCATACAGTGTCTCATCGAACATTTTCTCATCTAGATAGGTCTTCAGAATCTGTTTAAATTTCTCTTCTTGGTGTAGACATAAATATTATGCGTTCTTTCTATTCTTTTCAACTTTTTAAAACTGTGGTTAAGTGTATGATGACATCTATTTTTTGATGATGCGTCTTTTTTAATTAAACATATACCCGCACCTTTGTTAAATAGGATTAAGAGAAGATAGTTTTCTTTGAGACTTTCCTTTCTCATCGTGATGCTTTAAAGTGTTTTCATTTTCTTTCACTTTTTGATGTACGTGGGTGTTTTAACGTTGGTGCATCTGAGTATTCCATATTGCATGTTCTTGTTTTGACAGTCATTTAACAATCCATGTACTTCTACTAAGATATCCAGAGGATCACAGTGATCAATTACTGCTTTCCAGGAACAAGAAATAGTTTTTAATACATACATAGGCGGGAAGTGATTAAATTCACAAGTTACTACTTTATTCTGGACATTGAACAGTGAACACTCGACGTTCCTGTTCCCTGGAGAAATTAGTCAGCTTTTTATTGTAAGCTCTTAACCGTTTTCTACTATTTTTGATTTTGTGTTAAATTTGTGTATATGATAGAAGGAAGATATTTTAACAGTGCTAACGTTTTCATTGTCTCCCTTTTATCGTTTGGCTTGTTATTCAGTATTCTGACTTTGTTCTTTGGTTCTGTAAGCTCCTTGTATAGCAACTGACATTACAAGTGATTTACCCTTCTCTCAATAGAAGATCCATTACTTGGAATCCCAAACTTGAAGAGTTGACATTTCACAATTGCGAGTTTACAGTTTTCTAGGAAGTTGCTAAGAAGAGTGTTATCTTCGACTTTACACATAGTCTTTTTTAAAGCTTAGACATAGTTTCCAAAATCTACTCCAATTTGTCTTAAGAGCCAAAAGGCGAAGTGGCAAAAATATATTGACAAAGAGTAAATTTGTTTCTTTTTCTTCGTTTAGAATGTTCTTCTGGTTGACGTGTTATCCCAAACAATCAAAATAGCTCTCTAAAACTTTTTCTATGATATTTTAAGGCACTTTTTTACGAAACCTATTCACCTCAAAGGTCTGGCTGACTCTTTCTAATCGCTGAAGGGCTTTTGGAAAGTTAAGGTTCTACACAAATGTAAGAATGGAGGTCCCAGCAAGTTGATCAGGTACTGATCAAATTCTTAAAAATACAAAAGGTCATAGAAGATAATTGTGCTAAGGTTCCAACTGCTATTTTGATATCAGTGTTGATAAGCTCATCATTTTGTTAAAAAGTAAAAGGAACTATTATACTGCGTCTTTCATTGATGAAATCCCTGGTAAACAGTGGGCCCATTTTTGTCTTTCACATATTTCCATCTATGAAAGACCCGACGGGAAGCAACAGATCAAGAAAAAGCGGGACAGAAAGCAGGCAAGACACTAAAAAATGCAAGACATACGGATCGCCCCTCCAGGACCCTCCGTGGGAATTGCCCTTCCTCTTGACCTGGTCTTCAGCCAAGGCTCAAGCATCTCGAGATCACCTGTCCTGCATGGTTGGGCCCTATACCCAAACCCCCAAACAAGGAGAGACCAGACCTCTGCACTTGACCTTAGCCAAAAGGCCAAGACAAGAGGAACTACAATACTACACTCTCTTAAGAATGCTGTATTAAGCGTGGAACTATATGTCAACGCAAAAAAGACCTAATTTACTAGCATTAACTGTCATTAGACAATTCATTTGTTGCCACGTTAACCACTAAAGACATTGAACTTTTTTCTTATCTTGGTAAATGACATAGCTTTCTTTTGGCTAGACATCAAAATCGATATCAACAGTCAAGGTCATCTCTTAAATGACTGTCTGTCATTTGGAAATCTTGTCGCATTAATCTATGAAGAAACCTTTTTTTATGTCGTGTTTGAACCTGTCTTACTCTATAAATCTTCAATATGGGTCTTGGCAATAAAACTTGAAAAGACTCTTTAATGGTAATTAAACGCGTTCAATTAGAGTTTCATTAAACATCTCCTGGAGGGTAGATCTCACAAGAGCCTGTCTCCACGGCAAATTTGCTCTGATTCTAAAAGTCGTGCAAGAAAGAATTCATACCTTTGTGGCGACAATCTCAATCTTTTGGATTTCATCCGCATACCACCCTTTCGACCCTTTCATTTTTATAACCAGACCATGCATCTGTCCGATGAATAAGTACGGACAAAGGTCAGATTGCAAGAAGTCATGGTGTGGTGACAACCACTGTTTAAACCGCCAAGTGACTAAGTTGAAATCAACAGCCGATAATGCGTATGCCGTAATTCTTATTATAAGTGTATTGTTTTATTTCTAAAAACTAGAGGTTTCAAGAAAGGATCAAACTGGAATGGCTTCTTGCCGAACTAGCCTCACCTTACCCTGAACGCCCAAGGTTACCTCTGCATTATTGTATTATTTACAAGGCATGGTCTAAAAGACTTGAAGGGTCGGATCCTCTTCCCCTTTATTAGCTCCGCCTCTATTTCACTTCAATTTCCATTTTGAGTTATATTGAAGATGCTTATTTGAAGAGACATAGCATTTGTCGTGGTTGGAGGATTTATTTTTAATTCTTGACACAGATTATTTAAGTAACGTCTTTTTAACTTAAGGTAGAAAAACTTGGGTTTGTGCCATTATCATGACCTAATATTGGTTGTTTTCTATTTTGCAAAACGTATTAAACGTATATGAATGTGGGGTGAAAGGAAAACAGAGGAAATATAAGCCATAACGAAAGAGGAGTGTATATTAGAACTATTAAATTTGGACCAATACAATAATAATAATATAATATTATAATAAAATCGTTGTCAACGTGGGGGAAAAATAGATCTTTCAGTCTTTTAGTATATAGGCTAGGTATGTGTGATCTATTTAAAATCGCGTTATACTTTAGTATGAAAGTTTTAGCTACAATAACAAAAAAGTGTCTGGATATCAGAAACGGTATAGCAGAGAAAAATATTAGAAGAATCATATGAAGAAATCCATTAAGGCAAAGAGTACATCCCTTTACATAAATGAGTAACCAATAATTCAATATTCATCATAAGTTATTCTAATAAATTACTATCATCTAACAGTTATTATAGCATACAACTTATAATTCGTTTTCAAAGTTCTTTCGTCTTATTTTGTTTTGAAAATACATTGGGTCATTGAAAGATTTTTCTCATTTTAATTTTAGTTGTTTGAAAGGTGGATTTTGGGATCGCATCTTGGCAATAGAATGTAGAGCGATGTTAAGTTGGAAAAAATCAGATATGTTATATCTCCCACTGGTTTTTGCTGCTTACGGTCTTGCGCTTGGTAAGACAAATAAAATATATCATACACATTTGTTTATTTGTTATGGCACTTTAGGAATGATTTTGGATACGTTCATCCATTCATTATTACATTATATATGTATATATACACGTGTATGTGTATATATATATATACATGTGTGTATGTATGTATGTGTGTGTATTAATTTCCCTGCATTGCATTTTCTTTTCAAAATATCTTTTTGTCACAGAGGTAAGCTACAGCATTTCCGCGCAAAGTTCGCAAGTTTTCATTTTGAAGGTGTCATCCTCGTAGCCCGATGAATTAATATTTCAAGCAAGTCAGTAATCATAATTCAGAATCCTCTACAGTGTCTTCGGACTGTATCAAACGACAGTTCATCTGTTACAGTTGTATTTTTCTTCGCACGACTGGTATGGTCGACATATCTGAAATACTGCAAATAAATGAATTGATCCAGTGGTTTTGCTTTAAGGAATTTATCAATCTTTATCTTATTACATACAAACGAGTAGTCGTCTTCTTCCTTGTGTTTATTTTCTGGTATATGTCTTTACTTTCCTGCTTTCACTAGTTGTTGTAGGGACTGAGACCAGCAAACATCTACGTTTTTCATCTCCTGTTAATTTTGGAGCCATCTTACAGTTCCATATATAAGCCCATTGGCAAACACAGTATTTATGAAATAACATTCTAATAATCGTAACAGTAATAATCATGTAGTCATCTGCAAAAATTATCTAAATATGTTACTTTCTGCCTCGCTCTGGCTCTTGTTCCTTGTATTTTCCCTAATAAAAGGGAAGTTTCCAGCCCTACTTTACGTAGAATGTGAAATAAAAATAGTGCCTGAGTTTCTCGAATACGACTGATTAAATATCTTCTAGATTGTGCCTTTGCTAATACTGTTACGATATTTCAGCTTGCTAGAAATAGAAGTGGATGGAAAACCGTAATCGCCAACGCCCTTAGAAGATATGGCACTTAGAGATAGATAGATTCTAATAATAAGGTTTGTGACTTTCCTTCTTACCTTGAGGAATGCTTATTAATGAGGCTACTTGGTTTGTCATTTTCTCATGATCTTTCTTACCGTTCTTATATTCTATCTATCGTTAAGTCTTCCTCAAAGTCTTGGTATTTTTTTATTAAGCTAGAGAGTTTCTAACGCCTGATGCCAGTTTGTATCTAGAAAGCCTACCATCTGTACTTCCATGGAATACTGCTGTCTCATTACACTTTTAAAACTCATATCTTGGCATTAGTGTTGTTTTAAATCCTTTTCAAAAAAATTTGTCTACTTTACGGTCATCAAATTTTCATCTGTTGCGATGATTTAACCCAATATTTGCAAAAATTGTTGATTGCTCTTGATTTTAGGAGAAAGTGTTGCTTTTCATGCAGCATATGTTATTTTAAACGATATTTTTGACATTTTGAGGAGAGGCATCAAAACGTACCAAAGGCAGAAAAATTCGAGGTTTTAAGCAAGACATGCAGTGGTTGACATATTTGCACAGTCAACAGAGTTTCTATTATTTTGCATCAATAAACTCAAATCAGTCATCAAAATCTAAGTGCTTAATGTATTTCTCACTTTAAAAATTTCCAGCTCAATACTTCTAGCTGATGCAGATCAGGTGTTTTAGAGCCCAACATGCGACATTTTTTTTTTTTTTTTTTAGTTTTAACGTCATTTTCCCCCAGACGGTGCCCTTCAGAGGGACTTTGATTTGGCAGTGAGGAATTTCTTGGCCGGATGCCCTTCCTGACGCCAACCAATGGCTTTATTTTCTTTTCAAAGTTCCAAATTCTCCTCGACAGCTCGGGGAATCGAACCCGGAACTCTTGGTTACAATGCAGTTGCACTAACCATTAAGCCACGGCTCCTGGAAGAAAAAAAATGTTTTACAGCCTGCACATTAATAATTTAGAATCGTCTTTCAGTAAATAGTTGTGTTGTGCATCGCATCCTTGGGAATTTGTAGAACCATTCTAAGTCGAATTGAAGGATAAAATGTTAAAGTTATTTGCTCCTTTCACTCCATTTTTTATCCTGGTTGCTTTGTTTTGGATTTCTTTGTTTCGAGGCTGAGCCCCAAAAATGACGACTTGCATTCCCATCCCAAATTTCTGATCCCAACAACACAAAACAAAAAAAATTGTAAAAAAATATCAATGGAGGGGATTTAAAATTACAGCAAAGTGAAAAAACAAGTTTGTCTTGTAATAAGTTATAATCATGGTAAGAGCAGATCGTGAATACTTCAGGTGCCAGAGGAAGTGCCTATGAAACCAATAGGCGCTAGTTTGAACACAATTCGCTGCACACGTGTTTTCCGCCTCACCTTGATTCTATATCCGCTCCTTAAATACATATTTTTAGTAAATATTGAGCACTCTGCAATTATATTTGTTCATCCGTTGATGAGATTGAAAAAATGCTTCTCCTTATATATCCCTATATCTCCTCCTTAAATACAAGTTTTAAAAAAACAATCTATGTGAAGAGTCAATGATATGCTAATTTTTCAACTGCATTTTGAAGTTGATTTGTTTTTACTATAATTTCATGTGATGCAAAATCTATTGCTAAAATATAAATATTGCACACATTTCAACATAAAAACAGAATATGACCTGCTTTTTATGCAAATACCATTCGTATATGGTTTTCATTTGTTTTGACTTTTACTCATGAAAGGAAACAGACTGTGTCCCATTCCTTTGTTGGTTTCCCCACCAAGTAAATAATACTAAAGTTCTTATTCTCCTTCTAGCGTCTCCTTAACTTGTGAAAGCAGAAGAACTTCAATTAAAATTTCCCTATTTCTTTATTTGGATGTTATTGTTTTTTTATTTTACAGTAATAAATTATATGTGGTACAGAATTGAAATCTTGCAAGTAAAATCATGTTCACTTTTGTCGAGAACTTTTCCCCGGGCATTTGATTGGATCATGATACCAGGATCAGAAGACAATATCCAACCTTTATTTTATCAACAGAGAAAACAAAGATAACATCGAGATTTGTGGGAAAGAATCAGGTTCCAATGTTTTGCCCTTGGACCCCATTGGGAAAATCAAAGCTTCATTTATCCCTCAGTTTCTTGAGATAACGCTTGGCACGATGATTCAAACTTCGTGGCACAGTGTTTTAAGGATCCTCTATGACATATTTACTCCCTCCCATTCTCCCCCCCCCCCCTCAACATAAATACACACACACTATTAATAATAGCCTACAAAAATATCAGCTAAGGCTCCACGCAATGAGGAAACCATTCCTACACCATCGAATTGTTGGCACATTATATTTAAAACTCCACTGATTTGGTTGCCACATGTTTGATTTATTAAATATAGCTCTTCTTATGCATTACTGTGACACTTCCATTATGTTCAAAATTGCACATGACATGAGCATTATATTTATGAATCTCTTTAATAATTCGAATCAATCTTTTGCGCTTACTATGAAGAGTGACACGATGGTTGTTGATCGTTTTGTGACATTTTTTTGTGAAAAAAGGCTAGCTTTTTTTAGAATCTATGCAGTTCACTAGACAATATTCACTGGACCAAACATGCAAATGGATGGCTCAGGTTCTCTCGGTCTTAATTTGGATTCGAAAAAAGCATTGTTCATCATCTTGTCGTTAGATGTTTTCCCGACGAATATTCAGTAGGAATAGGTAAAATAAAAAATTCTTTCAGGTAAGGGTAGCATATCAATGTATTAGACAAAGTTACTACTTAAAAATTATCTGGTTTTCATATTCCTTGCAAACAGAGAACTCAAAGCACTCTGTTTACCTCACAATACTCAGGATAGAACTATTTACATCTACTTTCTGAAACCAAATCACCAGACCAGTTTTTGAATAGTATCATGCTGCTGTGCCTAAAGTATTTTCACAGTAAGATAAATTTTTTCTTTATCTGCAAAGGACTTTTTGACGGCCACATATTTAAGAATAGTTGCTTGCAAGTTGGACCAGTTTGATGCTAGGTCCATAACCCGTACATCCTTCAGGTTGATCGATAAAAAAAAAGACGTGTGCCTGTTATCTACAAAGGGAAGTCGTGCCTTAATCGAGCTCACGTACAATGGCAGTGTAAGTCTATTAACCAAATTGCTAATTGTGATTTTTCTTATTGAACCCCGTATGCCTTGAGAATTTCAACATCACCTTTTAGTTTAATATAATTGGTAGAGTAAGGTATACCTTCCACTTAGAAGCAATAGAAACAACTCATATTTACCTTCTGTTCCCTCTATTTTGTAGGCAAGAAGAATTCTTGTGTGGTATTTCATTGTTCCAGACAGTCAGTCAAAAAGAGTGACAGGCTGCCTCCAATCCTCTTTGTTTTCCTCAGCCAATAACATTAAGTAGCGAGCTAACCCCAGTCTCTTTTTTCCCTCGTTGATAAAATTAGCATGTTTAAAACTGGCAGTTTTCTCAATTTGGCGTCTTGATGCAGTTGAGTAATTGCAAAAAACCTTTTTGAGCACGTTGAAAATGGCTTTATTTCCAAAATACAAAAGTTTTTATCACAATAATTATTAATACAGTGGATTGCTTCTATCTCAAACTCGCTCCATCTCCAACAATTTCTAGGTCCCTTGGGAGCTTAAGATAGAGAGAGAGTCCAATGTATATTTGTTAATTAAAAAAATATTGCTATTATAGTTTTAAACGAAAAGGTTCATTACACGACAATTCAGTATGTTTCTCTTGTATAAAAAAGACCCTCTTAGAAACGTTATGCGATAACGTTTAACTAACAGAAAAGCTGCATCAGCCCTCCACGGGGGCTAACAACGTGTAAAGACCAGCACTGTAATTGCATATCACTATCCTTATACACCGGTTTTATAGTTGAAATGTTTTATTTCATTGCAGGTAGCGTGTATTGGAGTACAGATAGCCTTGTCCTCCTGATGTCATGTTACATGGTGCTTTCATGTGCAAGCCAGCTATTTATATCATCAATTGTGTACTCCCATTTAGAACGTTGCCTGTCTCTATATGAGCTAGAAAGGGCAGATGGTATCGGGTCATCCGTTGAAATAGTCTTGGAGACCTTTACACGACTCTCTGCAATAAGTCTTTTGCCCATTACTGTGTGTTCAATCATTCTATACGTATGTGTTGTACAAGAATACAACATTTTAAAGCCATCCTATGTGACACTGATCAATATTCTGCTTAATCAAACTTGGATTGCAATTAATATTTTCGTAGGCTCCTGCAGCATTAAAAAAGCTTCTTTGATCGGACCATTTCTTTCAGCAATTGCCGGATTTTCAGGTGGATTTTTAGTTCCGAAACCAGAAATGCCTGTAATGTATTACTGGATGTTTTATGTCAATCCAACACATTGGGGTTATGCAAGCACAACAAAGATTCTACTGGATGGAAAACAAGCAGATTGTGCATATGAGTCTAAAATCGAGTGTCAGTCTACTGTTGGTTCTGTGATTCTTGATAATTTTGGA
Source organism: Morbakka virulenta (assembly GCA_003991215.1). Lineage (NCBI taxonomy): Eukaryota > Metazoa > Cnidaria > Cubozoa > Carybdeida > Carukiidae > Morbakka > Morbakka virulenta. The sequence goes on from RDPX01000263.1 coordinate 178,082, forward strand.
TTTTCAGATGTCAGTCCAACTTTCTCTGTTATAATTCTACTTCTGATGTCATATTTAGCTTTAATTATTTCGATATTAAACTTCGAACGTAGATTATGGAATCTTAAAGCAGGATTGAAAATGGCAATAGCAAATTGCAAGAAAAGGTAATTTACACTTCATTAATTTCGAGCTTGTTTTCGTTTTCCAAAAATCATTAGATGTCAAGTGGTAGTGATTATTTTGAGATAGTAAGCCATCCCCATTTTTTATTTAACGTCTTTTTGAAAATATCTAGCATTGTTTTTCCATGACCAACAAACCATTGTCACAGTCTTACCAATAGAATATTCTTGCTACCTTGCAATAAGTGGTGTTGATGTTATTTTCAGGAACAGATAGCCTTCTCAACATAATATGATTATATTAAACAAAAAGCACTACAAAAGTCCTACCAACTGACTTATATTGAATCTTTCAGCTTATCAAACGATTCATGATCTACAATCCTAAACAAAAAACAATTACTGGAACATTACTAATACATCATTATGAGAGCTTTTACGATGGACGTGGCATTTTAACATGATTTGATAAATTCGCCATGTTTTATCCCAGAAAAAGAAGAACAACAACAACGACAACTAAAACGCCACTACTAGAGCAACACTAATGTATCCACCAGAGAATCCACCAACATAATAACCAATGTACCCACCAATGTACCCACCAATGTATCCACCAACGTATCCACCAATGTAGCCACCAATGTATCCACCAATGTATCCACCAACGTATCCACCAATGTGTTCACCAATATACCCACCAATGTACCCACTAATGTACCCACCAATGTACCCACCTATGTATCCACCAACGTATCTACCAATGTATCCACCAATCTATCCACCAATGTATTCACCAACGTATCCACCAACGTATCCACCAATGTAACCCCCATTGTATCCACCAATGTAGCCACCAATGTGGCCACCTATGTATTCACCAATATAGCAACCAATGTATCCACCAACGTATCTACCAATGTATTCACCATTGTATTTCACCTTATATACAAAGGAGATTTTTTCATTTCCAGCTATATCAAGAGACCACTATTGCCACATCATTGATATGTCATTTCAACATTTACGCCACACAAATATTATTATACTGCCACTCTGATCAACAGACCATTATAGCTCCACTTCCGTTGTATTACCATGTCCTCTATTTTATGTAACTGTAATTGCACAGTCATCGTTTAATCGCCCCCACTTCCTANATTCACCAATATATCCACCAATGTATTCACCAATGTATCCACCAACATATCCGCCAATGTAACCCCCATTGTATCCACCAATGTAGCCACCAATGTGGCCACCTATGTATTCACCAATGTAGCAACCAATGTATCCACCAACGTATCTACCAATGTATTCACCATTGTATTTCACCTTATATACAAAGGAGATTTTTTCATTTCCAGCTTTATCAAGAGACCACTATTGCCACATCATTGATATGTCATTTCAACATTTACGCCACTCAAATATTATTATACTGCCACTCTGATCAACAGACCATTATAGCTCCACTTCCGTTGTATTACCATGTCCTCTATTTTATGTAACTGTAATTGCACAGTCATCGTTTAATCGCCCCCACTTCCTATTTAACATCTGTTATCAACTCTGACAAATGACTTTTCTTCTTCGTAGCAACAGAGGGGGTTTTTTTCTTTTTGCTGTATTTGATAATATTTACAAATTTTGACACCAAAAATAATGGATTTCTGATTGTAAAGCCAGTATACGCAAAAAAATGAAAAAATGAAAGAAAAAAATGAAAACATGAAAGAAAATGAAAAAAATATGAAAGAAAGAAAACCACAATTTTGATTTTCAAATTTTAAAAGTATAGGAAATTATCTTAAGTAGCTATTTTACCAGATATTGTTTATTAAGGAGAACAATTTACCTTCACAAACATATTTTACTGTGTACAAAACATAACACAAAGGCACCTTTTCAAATCCTTTTTAACGCATATATATATATATATATATATATATATATATATGTTTAAGCCAAGAGGTAAGAGTTAGTTAGTTTAAGATACTGAAGTCGTATGGTGTAGGAAAGCACTCAGATCCTAAAGAGTTCCACAATCATGCAATCCGAGGGAAAAAGCTACAATCATAGAAAAATTTATTACAACGAAGGACAATAACAATGTAAGAATGAAGACCTTTAACTGAATCACATGCAAGAAACTGAGCTGCTACCAACGAGAAAAGCTCATCAAAACACTTCACATGATAAAACCTATAAAAAGACAAATATATTTCTTTATATACATTACATATAATTGCAATATATTGCTTAGAGATACCTGTGTTTTCTATCCACTTAATCTTGTCGCCTTCCTTCCTGAGCAATGATTTCTTAATTTGACTACCACCAAATACAATAGAAGTAAATGGATTACAGTAGTACAAAAAAATTGCCAAAAAGTTATTTAAAAAGCGTACTTAAAGCTTTATGACAATCATTACAATCTGAAAATAGCATTTTAACCATTCTAATCGCGTGAGAACCTAGTAATTTGCTCTGAAATATTTTTGGTGAGCTCCTTTTCTTGCCGTCGGAGAGAAAAACATATCCATTTTCGAGTACATAAAAAATTTTGTGTCTCTGCTATATGTATTTCTACAAAGTTTTTCACTTTATCGGAAAGTTTTATCTGTTCAATTTTCTGGTTAAGAAAAATGTTTTGAAATCTACTTCAATATAAACCATTAAGATCATGAGTTTGAATAAAGTCTACCATCTATTAGTTCAAAGACATTTTGAAGCAATTCCCGGGGCGGGATTTAAGAGCAAGATTTAGGCGAAAGAAATCAACTTGACCCCAGATTTTTACGTTTGATAATTAAATCTTTAGTGTATTAAGCGATATGTTACGAAAGAATAGTTAAAATCACTAACAAAATGCAACTGAAGAACCAAGGAGACTTTACAACATAGAATGACCTTGCCGCTATCATCAAGTAAAAAAAAATTGAATACCGTATTAGAATTTTTTTTTCGTGTATCCTTCTAAAACATTTCTGTTATTTTTCTAATAGGACCACCACTCTTATTGATTCCTGTTGGAAAACCAAACCAACATTCAAGAAGAAAGTTCATTCGTCTACCTCTGATGTGAACCCTACTGTACAGTTTCAGTTAAATGGTTTTACTGTTCCCGAGGAGTCTTTTTTCTATAAGAAGCCACCTAGTCCTACCCCAGCAAAGTTTCTGGACCAAGACGCAGAGTTTCACATTGTAAATTGCCGCCTGAATAAAAGAGAGGATCTGAGAAGGTTAAGTTGTCCCGAGCCTGAATTACAGCTGTTAAAGTCAAATAACAAGAAGGTTGATGATATTAGCAAAATATCAACAAGTTTTCTTCAATATCGAAAACGTTCCATGGCTATTAGGATAACTAAACTGGCCAAATCATTTCCAGAATTTACACAAGAATTGCTCAAATTAAAACGGATGGGAAGAGAATGGAAGAATAAAACTGTAACAGAAGAAAAAGATACAATTGCTAGTACCAGTCGTACCGAGAAGAAGCTGTAAAAAGGGATAAATTGAATGACCAAAAGACACTATTAACTGAAACAGTACTATATCTACAGTCCTTTTTTTTTCTATTACCACGGGGCACTATTAACAACATAATAGTGCAATCAATATCTCTCACATATCTATGTTGTATAGCCATAATTTTTTTTAAATAGGAAAGTTTTTTGACATAGACACTAGAATGTTTAGTTACTATACATCTGTAGTCTCCAGCCGTCATACTTTAAAAGAATCTAGCCTCATAACAAATCCTATGTGATCTCCTTCCAGTCATCCCAAAGAAATTTTTATTTGGGGGGGGGGGGGTTAAGGTCACACAAGAAGAAATTTATGAGGATTGTTTACATTTTTCCAGCATATTTTTAACATTACTTCTAATTGTTGATGTTATTGTGGTATCTTTCACTAAAGGCTATGAGAGCTCCCTTATTCCATTGTTGTCAGTTTCAACAGCCATGATTTGAGAAAGTAAAAATCACTAAAAGCTTACGCAGAGTAGAGCCTTTTTATTGAAAGATTATGATCTTAATTGCAAGTTAAGAATAATTGAAACGCAAGGTAATCTGTACCTCAAGTACGAAAACATACCTGTTCTCAGAACAGGCTAGAATGAATATGATGTAGTACTTCACAACAGTTTGTATTTGTGGAAGCAAACTCTTTTTAAAAGTTTGATTGAGCTTACTTCACAGGCCTGTAATGATATTTGGTCAAAAATGCCAATACTCATAAGTCTATTTAAGGCATTGCTACCAGTTGCCACCCTGGAAATCTGCACTGTTATAATTAAAAATAAACTTAGTTGTGATAGATACTTAAGATGCTTCGTTTAAAATAAAGTCTTTGCCTAAAATAAGCATTCCTCTTTAAGTTAACAAAATCACAAGACAATATATTATACTTAATAAACCTCAAAGTTAGTTATTATTAATATTAATTTGATTGCTATTGATCCTTTTATTCTATCTCCAGACAAAATGCATATAGCTAAAAAATTGTAGCTTTGAGCAAATGTATGTTGATATTCTTCTTTGTTATCTTTTTGCTTGCAAAGGTTAGTAGAAACTGTTAGAAAAGAAATTTGTCTCTCGACATACCAGACTGATATAAATTCTCTTTTCCTAACAAAGTTTTTCCAGAATTGTTCTTCTCGAGACTGTTGGGACGGGGTTGATATCATTTTTCTTTCTGATTCCTTTGTTCCTGATAGAGCCTTTCCATTTCATTGCATAAACATTGTACAACTTCCTCATTTCCTTGGCCTTCAGTTTGTTTTCTTGCTTCTTTTTTAACGCCCATGTCTTAATTGCATACATCTTTGTTAGCCTCATGCTTGATTTGTACAAAAATAGTTTTAGCTTAGTGGAAGCCTTCTTAATTGTCATGATTCTGATAGCTTATTTCAACAGTCCTGCAGTGGTCGAATTCCTTTTTTATTTCCTTTACGCAGTATTCTGCTTCATTTTTGTGCCAAAGTAATTAAATGATGGTGATGGTGGTGATGATGATGATGATGATGATGATGATGATGATGATGACGATGATCATGTTGATGGCAAATGTTATTACATTTTAATAGCGAGACCGATTTTTTAAAGTAAATTATAAACTCTTTTATCTTCTTTGGATTAGCAGTTTTTGGAACGGGTTATATGGCTTTTACCTTATGACTTTAATCCATAACAATAAAGGAGCTTTTCCTCTATTTAACAATCATAGAGATATACATACCAAACCGCTAAATCTTATTTCCAACACGAGAATTCTGCTAGCAATGAAAATAGAGAGATCAGTAGAAGCGATTATATAACTTTGGGTTATTTAAGTCATAGCCTTTCAATACTGTGCAAAAGTCATTACCTTCAAGACCTTCATTTCAATACTGTGTTAAAGTCATTACCTTCAATACTTTCGTTTCAATACTATATAAAAGTCATTACCTTCAAGACTTTCGTTTCAATACTATATAAACGTCATTACCTTCAAGACTTTCGTTTCAATACTGTGCAAAAGTCATTACCTTCAAGACTTCCATTGCAATACTGTCCAAAAGTCATTACCTTCAAGACTTCCATTTCAATACTGTCCAAAAGTCATTACCTTCAAGACCTTCGTTTCAATACTATGCAAAAGTCATTACCTTCAAGACTCCCATTGCAATACTGTCCAAAAGTCATTACCTTCAAGACTTCCATTTCAATACTGTCCAAAAGTCATTACCTTCAAGACTTCCATTTCGATACTGTGCAAAAGTAATTACCTTCAAGACTTCCATTTCAATGCTGTGCAAAAGTCATTATCTTCAAGACCTTCGTTTCAGTACTGTCCAAAAGTCATTACCTTCAAGACCTTCGTTTCAGTACTGTCCAAAAGTCATTCTTTTCAAGACTTCCGTTTCAATACTGTCCAAAAGTCATTGCCTTCAAGACTGTGTAATGTTGTATATCAGATCAGTAATCAAATAGTGTTACTGATATCTTGTGTGCCAGTCAAGACCTCAATGTTGATAAGATTTCTACGGAGTACTAAGTGTTACAAAAAAGACTGGTTAAATCAGTGAAAGTTAAGACACATAGCAAAACTTTCTTAGGCATTGGGCAACTGTCTAAAAACGTTAACTGCGGCCAACTGTGCTTTAAATTTCCGTTGGCCGCAAAAAAAGCTTGTATATAATGTCCATTAGCTATTAAAAATGGGTAATTTAGGTTTTGTCAGGTTCAGCTTCAAAAGTGTTAGATTATTTGATTGACTTGTAAATGTTTGTAGGCAATAGTCCAATATTTCTGTTTATCTTTAACTACCGGTAAAAGTTTTTCTAACATGTACAATGAGATGTACCTAGCTAGGAAAGTATTCGGCATGTTTTGGGGTTTTTTGTGTAAGATTGAAGATGTTGTTGGGTTGATAAAGTTGTATGAAACACTCGGTAGCATTGTGAATGAATCAGCTGTTCAACAAAAATCAGCAAACCTGACAATAATGAGATTACTTCATTTTTAATTTCATATAAAGTACATTCAACTGTCTCTTAGATAGGTACTTTAGAATATTTATTGACTTTTGGATTAGAACGTAACTTGGTAGATAAAAACAAGGACATAAAAAAGAATCTTGCTTAAAACCTTGAACTTCTGGCAAAATCTGTTGATATTAAAGTATCTAACGAACAGAAAGAGACATTTCACGAGTTCCTACGTGCGTATTGAAAAATTTTCTTTAAAAATGTCGATTTATCAAAAGATTTCATACACACAAACATAAAACGACTCAGTAGAGATGAAAAATCGTGATTGTATCCTATGATAGCCACTCTTCTGTTATTGCGATGAATAAATCTGATTATATAAGTAAATGCAAAATATGATTGATGAAGGAATCAGTAAAGGAATCGACAAAAGTTCAGAGGATGATAAGTTTTGGCATCTTAAACATTTCCAGGACTTCGTAAATCGTAACTTTAATAAATATAATTAAAGTGAAAGAATGTGAGCCTCATCGACTATACCTCCTCATTTACCGGTACAGCAAAATCACATAGGTTCAAATTTCTCTCCAAAATAACTGTTGACTCGTTGAAATTCCGATTGACATTGTCGCATATACTGATACATGTATGCACAACACAGCACAAGTTATCTTAGAATCTTTAAAACAACTGTAACTGGAAAACGACAAAATTAAAAACAAGACGCTGGACTTTCCCAAACCGACTTAGTGTCAACAATCGCTTTTACCTACTGACGAATACCTGTCTTTTGACGTCGAATCGTTGTTTACGAATGTACTTATCTACGAGACAATGAAAACACTCTTGACAAGTAAAGCTCGCGGACAATGTCTGTTAGTGAAAAATAATTGTCAGACATAATACCATCTCTTTTTAAGCAATATATCAACTCCTGGTTTAATTTATTCCAAGAACTAGTGCCTTGACGTCAGCAATTAGTTCCAATAAACACAACGCCACTTCTTCTAATAGAAAGGCTACAAAGGACTACAAATAATAAGATATAATTTTTAAAATGTGTCAAAATAAGCATAGGCAATCCTGTAGGAGTTTTAGGCTGAGGGGAGGCAAAAGCTAAAATCCACCAACAGTTTGGAAAATGCTCAATGCATCAGATTTAACAATACAAAAATGGTATTTACGAAACACTTGCAAAGGAAGCAATTTTCTTAACGAATTACAATGAAAACAAAAACTTTGGCAAAGAACTTTAATCCTTAGAAAATAAAAACAAACAAAGTCTTTGCAAATAATTCAAATTCTGAGAAAATAGAGGATCCACCTATTTATTTTATTGCTTATCCTAATATTTTGTCCTTTCGCTTACTCTGACGTTGACTGTAAACAACGAAGTTGATTGTAAACAATCTCTAAACAAACTTACTTTGTAAATCCTTGTGAGGCTTCCAGTACTTCAATGTAAAGAACACTGCCAGTAGCTTTTCTACAAATGTGTCATTTGTTTACTTTCTTGAGAAAGTGTCAACAAGTAGAAAAAACAACTTATTAAGAACAGTCGGTAATCAACAAGGGAAAAATAGATCGATCTACCGTTGATCAAATTCCAGTTTTAATGTAAACACTGCTGATAATAGAAGCATGCTCATTCAGGCAATCCTGTTGATTCCAATGCATCTATCAAATAATCTTAAATATTTTTGAACACAAGCACAGTATTCGACCACATAACTGATAGTAAACCTATATACTGTAATTAAATCTTGTAGAAATTTTTGAGCTATAAGAGCCTAAAAACTTAAGAAGGTCGGATATGTAGAGAATGTGCATAGTGTAAAGCTTGTCCGTTTTTTATCTTGGCAAATTGTAAATTTTGGAAAATTACAAAGACAACACTTTTTAGAACTTAACATCTTTCCATTTAATACCAAACAAAGCACGATTTATGGTTATAACATACAAACTTATTGTAAACGTTTTGTTAATAGTACAGATGACTTAAACTATTCGACACCAGGCCTTCTTTTAAAAACCAACATGGTGGACAGTTGGGATCAAAAAATTATTTGCTCACTTTGGTATTCCCTTGGGTTCTTTCTTTTAGTACCTAGCTACCTTACCTTACCTATGCCGATTCTTTCAGGTTTTGCTTTTGTTTCGTTCTTCTTTCCACTCGGCTATAAAGTTTTGTTTGGAAACTATTGGCATGTTACAGTTTTGGTAGAAATGAGAGGAGTAACTCGTGTTTAATATCATCCTCTTAGTCATCGATGACTTGTAACTATTATTTTTCTCAAACACAGGACCTGTTGGAAATTCGTAGTTAGCAATAACCTTAATATTATTAAAAAGGGGTCAAATAATACAGTTATCTGAGAAGTAAATGATTCTCCTTGAAGTGCAGTAAAGAAAATGGGATAATTGGGATGTAGGCAGTTTACAGTGTCAGTGCAGAATTCCAAAGCAAAATGGTATTAAAATAAACAACTGAGAAGGTTTAATTTTAATTTGAAAAGCCAAGAGTACGGGTTTACATAATATTCCTAATTAACGTACGTTGTAAATACTACACTTTTCTGGTTTTTAAGCGTGCGTTGCAGTGAGTGTATGTTCTTCAATGATGTAAAATCATTATGCTTAGTCGTCCAATAACATTTTAAATATCCCTGGTAATTTTTTCAAATTAATATAAAAATTTCTAAGTTTTTTTACTGTTCCATAGCATGTTATCTTAATATGTGATTATTTTAACAGAAATCTCTCCACCGGACAAAGTAACTTGTACAGGATGCATGTTGGTCATTTGTTTCACGCATATTTAGCTACGTCAATCAAAGAAGGTGGTTTGCAATCATGTAGCTTCATACAAGCATACATTTATATTCTCAAAAGCTTTGATTCTTACAGTTTTCCTTTTGAACAGCAAGAAATGATCAGCCCTTATACGAGTTGATCAGTCTGTTTTATACCACTTAAACTGAAACAAGAGCAAATTCACATCCCACTTAGATACAATAAATTGATATAATTGTCTTAAAGTTTAACTTCACTGGCTTTTTTCCATTACTTGGTTGTCTGTTTCGTAATAAGTCTGGTCAGCCAGGTCATTCAATATAACTCCTTAACTACATTATTGTTGGTATGGACAAAACTGTTATCTTGGCATTAATCTCTGATAAGGCTGATAAAAGAACATTATTACTAGTCAACTTGAAAGTTCTCTGGCTTTAATAGAAAATAATGGCCTCTGATCAATCTATTTAGGCCAACCATCTTACGAAAATATTTCAATGACCCCAATGACGTTGATGAACGTTATGCTTTAGCACTTGAGCTAAACAAAAGTTCATCTTCCTTCTCACAACACCCACCTATAATTTGCTTTAGAATATATGCACAATAATTAGCAATATGTTCTTTTATTTTTCTTTTATTTGCATTATACTCTTCTAGACAAATCGGATTTGTATAAGCAGGAAAATCCCCTCTGGCTTCTATATTGAGTTATGAAAGTCATGCAACTTGATTTTCAAAAAAAAAACACCATTAAAATTATTCTTTTACTCAGTGACTCTGTTATCTTGATCAATCTTCTGTAGTACAAAGTAGGAAAGGACTGATTAAAACGTATTCTTGAGCATTCTATTAACAAGATGACGACCACTGGTGCTTTGTTAAAGTTTATACCTTCAAGTTTTCTTGTACTGCTGCTTGTCACGACAGTCGTATCATATCAAATGGTAAGTATTTTAAAATAATTTGCTTTTGATAATAATGGTCTATGATGGTATTTTTGTAGAGATGCTCTTAGAACAAAATTGATTGCATGTTCCGATTTAAGTCTTTTTGTGTCGCTCAACAAAGTTCTTTGGTGCCCATTCTGAGATTATTTATTTTAACTTTAAACTTTTATTATTGCTCATATTTCAAATGTTGTAGAACACGATCGTCTTTTACTTGCAGACCATTTCACTCTCTACCACAAATGATAAATAACTTTGATCTATGTCATCATTTCTACCTTGTACTGATTATAGGGCGTTCAGACAATTTACTATGTTCTATGCTGCTTATCAACGCGGCGGTATACCAACTATATAAAAAATTTATCAGCACCATTAACCCCTTGATAACAACAACCAAAATTGGTGAGTTTCTTCTTGACCCCACTCATACTTCCAGAAATCTTGTTTATTCATCGGATTAAATTTTACTCCAGAAAGTGTTGCTGCATTAGATTAATACACCTATTTTTCTCTGTCATTTTATTTATCTGAGACCCCGTAGCTCTGTGGGTACATATACTTGAAGTAAAATATAAAGTATCTGTAACCAAAATGGAAATAAAAACTCAAGAAGAAATAATGAGAGACAAACTCAGTTTTCCAAGCATATGTTCTATAATATTTGTAAAATTCATTGATTTGATCAGACAATAGGCATAAAGAAATAATGGTCCAGAGCAATGACTCGATTTATCAGAAATACATCAGATGTGCAAGAATAATTATCTTACATGTACGTACTTTGAAAGTTGCTCATATTTTGAACCTTCTTTACCGCTGGTTAAAAGCTGATTTAAGACCAAAATGCCAATTTCAATGGAATGCACTCATTAGACATTGAACAAGACCATTACATATTTCTGAATGTCTGGGTACAATCAATCTGGAACTGTTGCTGGTCCACCTCGAATTTCCAGCTTCATGACTAAATGCCGCTTCACACACCAAAACTTTTCGATATGATCTTTCAGAGACCAGTAGGTTCTTCTGAATCGAATTTGTTTTGAATGCAGTGTGTATGCAAGCTTCATACCTAGATACAACTTACGTGTGTGCGTGTAAGCTGCTGGAGACCAAGTGAGTAGGCTGCACCGCGAATATCTCTTCCAACTACAGGGGCATCGAAGACGCACATTTCCTGGTTGGATTTTAAAAACAATTTCTCCAAATCGACGACGAACCAGATTCAAAATCACATGAACGACGAGATCGATTTCTTCAATGGTACGGAAGAACAGCTTGAATCGAAGGCTATTCGTTACTAACTAGTCAGAAAAACCTGGCTAATCAGCATCCAGGCATCACCACGTGGAGGTTGCCTTCCTGGATGCCCGCGACTTAAGTAAAAACGCTAATTGCATGTGTGTTGATATTCCGCTTCCTTAGCGTGTACTGAATTACAATTTAATAGCAATCATCATAAATGTTGGCNTTCAGAGACCAGTAGGTTCTTCTGAATCGAATTTGTTTTGAATGCAGTGTGTATGCAAGCTTCATACCTAGATACGACTTACGTGTGTGCGTGTAAGCTGCTGGAGACCAAGTGAGTAGGCTGCACCGCGAATATCTCTTCCAACTACAGGGGCATCGAAGACGCACATTTCCTGGTTGGATTTTAAAAACAATTTCTCCAAATCGACGACGAACCAGATTCAAAATCACATGAACGACGAGATCGATTTCTTCAATGGTACGGAAGAACAGCTTGAATCGAAGGCTATTCGTTACTAACTAGTCAGAAAAACCTGGCTAATCAGCATCCAGGCATCACCACGTGGAGGTTGCCTTCCTGGATGCCCGCGACTTAAGTAAAAACGCTAATTGCATGTGTGTTGATATTCCGCTTCCTTAGCGTGTACTGAATTACAATTTAATAGCAATCATCATAAATGTTGGCAAAGACTGTTGTGACTGTTTTGACAATAACAATTTACTTGATCTATAGGTCTTTTTTTTTATACGAATATACCTATATATATTGAGAAAAATGTGTGGACTAATTCTATAAACAATGTCAAAATAGTTATCCAAAGTTCATAATTAACGTAAGCTATTAACCAAACAAATCAATTCAACTAACACTACAATTCACCTAAATACTAAAAAGTGTACATCATACTTTTTTTTGGTGTGGCTATCCTTCATTTTACTTGATTATACTACGGTCCCTGGAGTACAAAATAGATAAATTATAAAAATTGCTATTTTTCTAGCTCATTCTTTAGGATATATTTTTAGAATGAAGGCAAACACGTAGTAAAGTTCTTTCTAAAATCTCGTAATTTCATACATATTTCTATTACTATATTTACAAAGCAAAGAAGGGTGATCAGTACAACTACTGCTTACAAATTTACCTCATTTGTGGCATCTATTTTCAGTTTGATTAAGTTCAAAACGAGGCCTGTGTTTTGTGTTGAAAATGTAAGAGTGAAAATATTGGAGTACGATAACAATTTTAATTTAGTGCCTTGCAACTGTTATGACTTTTTTATCTTAACTTATATCCTTTCAGCATTGTTTCAGCTTTCCATAAAGCACCATTACCAAACAAATCTGCTTTCCATTTCCATGACATTTTCAAAAAGATTTTTTTCATATTCATTAAACCCACTGCTTATGAAGGGGCGTTGTAAAGCATGGTATATGCAGCAACCTTTGCAATACCTTTCATGTTTTCAATCGATCCTCTCGTTCCGTGAGAATTCTCAAAGATATCACGTTGACGCGCTGTTTAGGGTTTTGGTTTACCCTTAGAAGGCTGTGTGCAAGAGGTAGGTTTCCAGTAACCCCTTTTTTATTTATTCTTCTATGTAGTCTGTCTACTTCTTCCTCTGTACGACTCCATGCCTCTTGCGCTCTGGATGGAACTACGGAGAATGCTAAAGAAAACGTCACTGGAGCTGTTGTCGTATCATCTCATACTTGATGTTTCACGAATTTGATCTCATAGTGGCTAGTATTGACACTTAATGATATTATGAGACTAAATTTCAAATATTTTTAACTCATTTGATTTTAGAGTTCAAGTATGGGGTCATATAATATTGTATGAGAGAAAATGAGGTTAAGCAAGTTTCTCTTCATTTGCATCCTATACTCAGTGATTCCCTTAATAGAGTTGATAAATCTGTCTTGATTGCTGGCTAAAGAGAAAATATAAAAAGTGCTTTTTGTAGATAGTAAAAATAAAATGATTCGCAAAGTTTCCAAAGGCTTACCTAGTACCTTGCAAGCAAGAGATATAAGCATCCAAAAATTGAAACAGTTACTTTGTGACTTGGCCATGCATAAAAGCAGTTTAAACCATAATTAAAATTGTAATTATGTGTCTTCTTTATCAGAATGTGAGGAATCCAAATGGTGCCACTGATTGTCAATCTTCTGCATTTAAATGACTGTGTCAATTTGAAATTCTATCAGCAAAAATACGACAACATGAATTTAGACACAAGTTCTTTTAAAACTACCCTTGATTTCTCCTATAAGCCACATACATTGCTCCCAATTGACAATGATGTTCAATTCTGGCACATCTTAATAATCAAGGCAATTGGTTTTGTCTATTACACCTGGACAAACCACATTTTCTACAGGCAATAAAAATTTGAAATGACTAAAATAAAGTTTTTTTCTTCCAGCGTTTCCATGAACGTCTTGAATTTTTAATGCTCTTTCAAATTCCTAAGCTACGATATTGTGTCAATCTTTACTATGGCCTCCAAAATAAGCACCTAGATCTGCCAACCTTGATGAAATGGGAGACAGTTACTTTGTATAGAATTTTATTGTTCATGTATTTTGCCACTAGCAGAAGAGGGGTGTATGCTACCTTTCTTAATAATTTGCTTGTATTTACTTAATTTGCTAACTAGGAGCCAACTTTCATAGTCAACAAATATAGACTATCACTATTTCCTTTCTCTAAAATTCATACCTGTTAAAAACGACCTAGAGAGCTTAGTTTGATGATCATTGTCAATCATATAAAGTCAATGCTTCTGTTTATTGTTGTTAAGTTAGAATGTTAAGCTGTTATTAAAGATTTCCCAGGACTATATCACGACGTGTGATCACTTACCTTCTTTCTATGGGTGTTTTCTTGTCACTAATCGCTAGTAACTGAGTCACTATTGAGTTAGATTATTAAAATAAGGCAGGCGAATGCATACCGATATAAAAAGTGGTATTGACCCTTGTTTCTTTCTTCACTGAGAAAGGCGTGTACATTTTTATAAATTCTAGGACCAAAGATTTTCCAAATGGAGTGTTTTTTGCTCATAGTTAGAAATAAGGGTCTTTTAGGGAAAACATGTCTGAGGAAACTTATCTAGCAAACAGAATTTAGCTTGAAGAAGGCACTTGCACTTGAAAAGTTAAAATAGAATGCCACTGAAAAGTGGTGACTTCAAAAGTACAATGTCAGTGAAAGGGCACTTTAATGAAATACTCTAAATTAGGCTTGACAACCATGTTTTATATAGGAGTGCATTTGCCAGGGAAATAAGTGCAGATATATTGCATCAGATGCCTAATAACAATTAGGGATAAAGTAAACTTTTTAATACTTATTTGAGATAAATGTTCGGCGAGTCTTAATTTTCAGGTGTTCGTAATGATAAGAAACTAAAACCTGTTGTGAAAATATGAGTTTTATGAAATCTGACCTCTTAACGTCTTTGTTGCAATTGTTTAAGTGTTACTGTTTTTATGGGGAAATAAAAGACCGGTATAACTGTAGGTGCAGCATTGATAACAGATAGCATATATTAGCAGAAAAAGATTTAATGAAACACTGGCAATATCTGATAATTTAGGTGCATTTTTTTTAGATATTTCCGGTATTTAGCTTCAACATATACTACCTCAATAAAAGGGATATCTCATTCTCAGTGTGAAGTGTTTGGTGTGTTGTTACAATGTATTAATTTTTATGTAACAATACACCAAAAGTGGGAATAGATGAAAATACCGACATTTTTTTCTCAATACTCGCAGTTATGAGTGTGTATGAGATCTTCGTCTTCAAAAGCCCTCGAAATAAAAATAGGTAGATAGAAAGAAAGAAAGAAAGATAGATAGATAGATAGATAGATAGATAGATATTAACAAACGAATATGAAATGTCATCAGCAATAGTGCTCTACCACATTAAAAGTAGGAGCTATCATATAATCAGATATATATATATATATATATATATAGAGAGAGAGAGAGAGAGAGAGAGAGAGAGAGAGGAAGGCAAAGAGATCAATAGGTATATAAACGTATTGATATTGATATATGTGTAAGTTATATATTTACGTGTGTGTATATATATGTGTGGACTATTCAAGACCCTTTTTACCATTCAATCTTTTCCTTCTAAAACAATACTGTGTACTAAACAATTTGTGTCACAGCCAGACAAATCTGAAAGCTCATCTAATTTTTACCACAAATATTATTTATTGTTAAACTTTTGCTACTTAAAAATTAAGGAAACCTGAGTTTTCTAATGAAAAATTTTTAAAAAACGTTTCATCTAATTAATAANGTGTATGAATATCTCGTCTTAAAAAGACCTCTAAATAAAAAGAGGTAGATAGAAAAAGAAAGAAAGATAGATAGATAGATAGATAGATAGATAGATAGATAGATAGATAGATAGATAGATATTAACAAACGAATATGAAATGTCATCAGCAATAGTGCTCTACCACATTAAAAGTAGGAGCTATCATATAATCAGATATATAGATATATATATATATAGAGAGAGAGAGAGAGAGAGAGGAAGGCAAAGAGATCAATAGGTATATAAACGTATTGATATTGATATATGTGTAAGTTATATATTTACGTGTGTGTATATATATGTGTGGACTATTCAAGACCCTTTTTACCATTCAATCTTTTCCTTCTAAAACAATACTGTGTACTAAACAATTTGTGTCACAGCCAGACAAATCTGAAAGCTCATCTAATTTTTACCACAAATATTATTTATTGTTAAACTTTTGCTACTTAAAAATTAAGGAAACCTGAGTTTTCTAATGAAAAATTTTGAAAAAACGTTTCATCTAATTAATAAACTGTTGTTATGTCATTCATCGAAGTAATAAAACTTCGAAAGAAAATTGTATAAAAAGGTGTTTCGAAGCTTCGGAAACCAATTGCACATCAGGATCCTTCTTTTATCCCTGCGCTCTATTCATATTCTGATTTTCATCAAGCTGTGTTGCACAAGCCACTTTAGGGGTGTCTTCTTATTAAAAATTTTCTTGAAAATCAAATCTAGCTTGCCTATAACAAAGCTTTTTCTTTCAACATCTAATGAAATTGTGTCTAAGACAACAACCCCGTGATTCTATGACATAAAGCTAGCTGTCATCTAAGGTATTGTTGGTCGAGTAATAAACTATTGAATTTTCTGGTATGACACCAAGTATTACATGGTATAAACAGGTATGATACTAGTTTTTTTACTTTACTTAAGTAGGAAAACGTTAACAATAAAAAAAGAATTGTTACTCATATTTTAAACCGAGCTACTTCTTTTCCACTAGTTAAAAGCTGAGTTAAGACCAAAATGCCAATTTGAATGGAATGCACTCCTTAGATATTGAACAAGGCCGTTACATATTTTTGGATGTCTTGGCACAATCAGTCTGGAACTGATGCTGATCCACCGTATTTGTTTTGAATGCAGTCTGTATGCAAGCTTCATACCTAGATGCGACTTAAGTAAAAACGCTAATTGCATATGTGTTGATATTCAGCTTCCTGAGCGTGTACTGAATTACAATTTAATAGCAATCAAAGGTGATATCATAAATGTTGGCAAAGACTGTCGTGACTATTTCGATAATAACAATTTACTTGATCTGTAGGTTTTTCTGTTTATACGAATGTACCTATATATATTGAGAAAAATGTGTGGACTAATTCTATAAACAATGTCAAAATAGTTATCCAAAGTTCATAATTAACGTAAGCTATTAACCAAACAAATCAATCCAAATAATACTACAATTCACCTAAAAAATGTACATCATACTTTTTTTGGTGTGGGACGTTTTTCTTATATCTTTGTAGGAGAGTAGTCTTGGTTCTTGAATAGAAATGAATTTAAACATGACCTGTGACAATATATTTTACTTGCTTCCTTTTTCTGTTGTGCACTCTAGTAAAGGTTATAGGAGCCATGGCTTAATGGTTAGTGCAACTGCATCGTAACCAAGAATTCCGGGTTCGATTCCCCGAGCGGGCGACTTTGAAACTTTATTTTAAAAAAGCCATTGGTTGGCATCAGGAAGGGCATCCGGCCAAGAAATTCCTCACTGCCAAATCCAAGTCCCTGTGAAGGGCACCGTCTGAGTACCAGTTACTGGGGAATAATGACGTTAAAAACAAAAAAAAAACAAAAAAAAAACAAACTCTAGTATAGGTTATAAAAATATATGTTTCAGAATAGTAAGGTGATTGATTTAACATACTCTATCTTCTTCAAAATGCATATCTAGGGTTAAAATGGTTACTGACTTCCTTAATAGACAATAGTGCAAAGCTTAATGTTTTAAACAGGGGTCTCAACCTCCCACCTACTAAAGGTTTAGCAAGAATCATGCTAGTAGAATTACCTCCAGTCCTTTTGTGTTTTTCCAAAATTGATACCTCAGAATGACACCAATCCTTGAGGTTTTAAAATCTATTTAAAACTGGAGGTCTAATAAGATGTACTATAACCTTTGAAAATAAAAACCAAGTATTTATTGATTTGCTTATAAATATGAATAAATAGTTCTTTCCGATGAAATCTGGAAGTGATCAGATAATTTCCCTTACATAGAAGGGTTCTTTTTACTTTATCTTAGCCCATATAAAAGATATCCAGATAATCAGAAAAGAGAATGCAACCTTTTTAAGGAAATTGAGTTAATTTAATAGTGTGTATTTAATGCCTCGGTTGTCCTTTTATTCAAGAACTTCCACTTTCAGTAAATATGCAATGTAAGTATAATGACGATCCAAAGCATTTTGTACTGGATTCTTTATCTCTACAATTTTGTTGATAAATTTATAGCAAGCATTTTTTCTATTATAAAACCCTTCAGATTCCACACAGTACGACTTCATATCAAAATAACTCTTTTGGCACTAAATAACCGATGTTATCATATCTTAAGTAAATTTTATTTTATAATTTAACGTATATTTACCATGGAGATAAAATCGTATTGCAGTTAACAATACAGCCAAATATGTGTTTGTAAACACCAACACATTTAGCTCCCCTATCAATTATAAGCTCCCTGAATTTTTTTGGACTTCAAGAAGACTAAAATACGTACTAAGTAACCAATTATTATTATTATTATTATTATTGTTGTTATTATTATTATTGTTATTATTATCTTAGTTTGTAGCATTTGCACAGGCTGTTCTTAATGCCGCTTTGTTCCTCTCGGGCTAGCCACAACTAGCAGCCAAAGGCCAAGAGGTTTCCTTCTCCTTACATTTCTAAAACTTTTCTAAGAATCCTAGCTGTTCCTAATAATGCTGTCTTTTGTATTATACCAATGTCTAACTCAATTTTTATCATGTCAGTCCATCTCTTGAAATTTGTGCTTACACACTCCAAAGCTCCAACAACAATTGGTACAACACGAGCATTCTTCAGTGACCAAAGCCTTTTTAATTCAATTTTCAGGTTTTGATATTTTTCAATCTTTTCCTGTTCCTTATCATGCACCCTACAATCTCCTGGTACAGCAACATCAATAATGATACAAGATTTGCTTTTCTTATTAACCACAATTAGATCAGGTCTTCTGGCCTCAATAACATTATCACACTGTATGTTAATATCCCAAATCAATTTCATGTCATCATTTTCAACT
>RDPX01000263.1:199306-250840 GCA_003991215.1 Morbakka virulenta
CCCCTACCCATGAGGCAGACTTAACCCCGCCGAATGCCAATTCGGTACTTTAAAGTCTCGGGGTAGGCTGACAGGTGCTAAACCTTGCCCAAGGGTGACCTGGAGGTAGTTGTGACAAAGGGTAACCTCATTCGCCCACGTCGAAACTCCACAACCGGATGCAGTTTAATGTCAATACCCAGGACATGTTATTATTATTATTATTATTATTATTATTATTATTATTATTATTATCATTATTATTATTATTAGTTATACAGGATAAAAAATTTCAATGCTACTTGCATTGCTATTAATATGTGTCCTGTTGAAAAAAAATATTTAAAATAACTACCTACAATAAAATCTATTTTATTTACAAATTAAAAAGCGTACTTATACTCTTTCTGAAGTCTGACAAACTCAAATTTGCGGAATTTAATTGGCAGCTCGTTGTATATTTTTACACCCATTGAACGGAAGCCAGTTTTTGCAAGTTGCAGCTTCACCTTTGAAATTTACAATATGTAACCATTATTCCTCGTATTAATTGTATGTTCAACGAAAAGAATCCTTTAAAATTTTCACAAACTTCACCGTTCAGATATTTTTAAACTATAATATCAATAATATCAATAATATTAAACCATAAAAATTACAATATCAATGTCATC
Organism: Morbakka virulenta; assembly: GCA_003991215.1. Lineage (NCBI taxonomy): Eukaryota > Metazoa > Cnidaria > Cubozoa > Carybdeida > Carukiidae > Morbakka > Morbakka virulenta. The sequence goes on from RDPX01000263.1 coordinate 199,960, forward strand.
ATATTCATTCATGTATATATATATATATATTAACCTAACCTTGCTGATTTACTTTACTGGATGAAAATCAAATGATTACTCTTGAGATGTGTTAGTGTTTTAGGACGGTAAAGGTATTTGATTCTGTCTAAAGATGTTCCCTGGAGATTTTCACATCATATCGGTAATCTTTATATCTTTCTACAAATGCAAACTCACATTTATGATATTTCCATAACTGTGAGAAGTACAGAATTCGTGATGTGAAGCACAACAGAGAGAGAGAGAGAGAGAGAGAGAGAGAGAGAGAGAGAGAGAGAGAGAGAGAGAAATGCAAACTTTTTCAGTTACACAGTTGGTGCTGTTGCGTGGGAACTATGGCTGAGGGTTACTAAGTGGGCCATTATATCAACTGTTGCTTCATATTTTGTCCCACCAAGTCGATATGAAGGTTAAAAATGTTAACTATTACAACTTTCATAGGTTTTCAGATCTAGAAATTAAATGTAAAATTCGTATAGGGGAAAAGATATGTTTCCTTTGCCTTCCACTTCCCCAAAATGATATCTGAATCTCATAGTCTTTCTCAGGCAAACTTACTCCAATATAGAAACAGAATTTGCAAATCAAAGCAGTAGTAAGACAAATAAATCCTTACAAGCAAGGATGACGTTTTATTTCGAAATACTTGCTGAGGAAAGCTCGTCATTTTTGGTAACTGGCTATTTAAAACACTTGTAAACTAAAAACAAATTCTTTTTACAAAGAGGGGGTGATACAAATTGAATTTTTGCCTATAATGTTCCTACATGAAAGGTAAAGCTCGACCAATTATTTTGAACTGATTTATCTCGAAATTTTTCCTCTATTCGCGTTTTAACGGAATGTGCTAGAGCAGAATCAGAATTCAAAATTTTGCTTGTACCCTTGCATTGTCTTTTAGGTTTAACTCAAAAAGCATGAATTTTTTTTCTAAAAACACTTATCACGTTCTATTTTGTTTTATTTATCATCCTTAAGGATGTATGCCCTATGTACCTTGTATCACACCGTCACTTAAACTCATACATATCNTTTTACAAAGAGGGGGTGATACAAATTGAATTTTTGCCTATAATGTTCCTACATGAAAGGTAAAGCTCGACCAATTATTTTGAACTGATTTATCTCGAAATTTTTCCTCTATTCGCGTTTTAACGGAATGTGCTAGAGCAGAATCGGAATTCAAAATTTTGCTTGTACCCTTGCATTGTCTTTTAGGTTTAACTCAAAAAGCATGAATTTTTTTTCTAAAAACACTTATCACGTTCTATTTTGTTTTATTTATCATCCTTAAGGATGTATGCCCTATGTACCTTGTATCACACCGTCACTTAAACTCATACATATCCATACTTACAAATTGATAGGCAAGAAATCCTTTGCAGACAAGGGAAGAATTTTTCAGGAGGCAAAAATAACTTTAGGCGCAGTAGCATGATACATTTAAAAACTGTCCCAGTAATTTGATTTTCAAACTTTGTAGAGACGAGTCCTATCCAGGGTAGTTTGAGGTATATAGGGCACTTCGGTGGGCCCTGTTTAATAGGGCTTTTGAAACTGGATAATTTGTACCGCACTATTTTTTGTAAAACATTGTTAGGATAGCCATTATGCAACAAAAATTGCTTAGTTTTACCTGTTTCTCCAGACAATTTCTTATGAGAGCAAATGACGACATTACGATGGACTAGCGTTTTTTAGACCAATTTTTAACTGCTTGGAGCTGAAGAGTCCCACCGTACGTATTGTCCAGTAAAGGTCGGTTTTTCGAAACACAATGTTTGAGAGAAAGTAATTTGGTACAAATTATCTGGCTTTATATTAACCAGTGCATTATCTGATTACGTTTTCATAACGTTCTACACTTCAGAGAAAAAACAGAAAGAATTTAAAAGTCAGATTTACTGGAATTTTTAAATTTCTACTCTCCTTAAATAGTTCTGAAAAAGTCTCTCAGTTTTGGTCAATTCTCAAAAGTTTGGAACATGAAACATCTCAAAAAAGAAAATTTTATCACTACAGTATTTTCTGATATCAAAATAATTAGAGAAAAGGAATTTTGAAAAGCAACGTATTCTATATTCTTAATGCTATTGGTAAGTATTATACAGTATAAGCAGGCCAATTCAGTTTGTACTATCATTCAAATCTGACATGTCGATGGACAGAAGATGATCCTGAGAAGAATTTCTAGTATAATCATAATTCTACATTGTCACCAAACATTGAATTTCCAGCTGAAGACTTATATGCAGGAAGTTTAGTTTTATCAAAAGTATACTGCTAATTCTTTACTTTCTTTAGGGAGATGGATTGGAATTGTTGGTGAGGATTCCACGAGGCAGAATAATTGAAAAAGGATCAAGAGGACCAACTGGTAGACCTGGGCCACCGGGACAGCAGGTAACTCAAATCTTTTCACATCTTTTGATACTTGGGAAATTTGTTCTTCCCAACTGAAAATGTTTATTTCATCCACAAGAAATCCCAACAGGTTGATGTTCTTACCTTATGTTTTTTATGTATCAATTGGCTTTGATTCAGTGTCCTTATGTTTTTATGAACATTTGTTATACTACTTTTTGCTAAACGGACTCGCTTTCCTTGTTGTCCTTTACAGGACAAAAACGAAAGAGTGTCCAGTCAGTACGAAAATAGCCTTTCCTAAAAAGAGCCTTTCCATTTTGTCCTTTACAGAACAAAAAGGAAAGGCTGTTTTCACTATGATGTTTGAAAAGGCTTGAGAATTCCATACATCAAACAAAGACAGTCATATTTTGGTCATCTTATAAGAGCCAAAGCAATAGAGCAGATAGTGATGCTAGGAAACTCCCTGCAAAAAAAAGAAGAGGCCGGCTGCGAATATAGTATATTGATGGAATGAGAGAGACAATATAAAAATAGCTTTACAAAATACAGAATCACATTCATGATTCATGATTCATGATTCAATGATAACTGAAGAATTACAAGAGTCCCCAGTCTCTAGGGTCACCAGGAATGTAAAATATCTTGGTGGCACCTACAATGATAAAATATGGCCAGCACAATTTAAGCCCTGAGTTTAGCTTTAAATTTTTTACTTCAACTTGGTCATGACTGGTAACGGGGTAATACTAACGAATAATTGGATTCCAAGTGTTATACAGCTGTTGTACATGGCAGACTGTTGGTATCATCTGCGTACAAGTACATTAGGTTGGATCTAAAAGCGTAGAGATCCCATAATTTATCACTGTACCGAAAAATTGCCTTGGAAAAATTACCAGGATTTTTTTTGAAAATTCTTGTTTTTCTGGTAAAAAAGGTGCTTTTAGGATTATCCAAGAATCTTTGATAGACATTAAAGATTATTAAATGTACGATTTCATTTCTTTTTCATAACCAATTTGGCGGGATTTAAATTCATTGACACAGTCAGCTGAGATACTGTTGGTGATAACAATATGGTGCCCCAATGCGTAGCTGATTGTATTCTGTTTTTGCGTTGTACAAGACCAAGTCAATACATTGAAAGATTTATTTATTTATAGGAGAAGCTTTCAACAGCTGTGATCTAAGTTTTGAATAAAATATTGTCGTCATCATAGAATCGACTTACAATTTTGTAGTTTAGCGAGACAGGGAAAAGGTTTCACTGCGAGGCTATCAGATCTATCAGTTTGGGGAAATCGGTGACAGAACAGTAATCGTAAATAGAAATGGAACCTTTGAAAATACTAGTTCTTAACACCAGCACATCAGTCTCCTCTTTTTAAATTGATGTGTATGCTGTATTATTCCCATAAAACACTCGTACTGTACTTACGATGTCCTGAAGGATGCTTTAATGCGCAAACAGTCTTTAGGGTCTTTTTGGTTGAGTCTCATAAATAAGGCTATTAATAACTGCGTTTCTCTTAATGTGCTCCAACCTGTGTTACCCTTTAGAGTATTTTTTGTAGTCTTCACAAGTTTCCTCAGGACATAAAATGAGGAAAAGATACAAGTTAGTACGATTGTCACTCCTGCTAAACAAAAGGACTTTGTTAAGAGATCAACATATCTGCTTGTCAGAAATTAGAGCTTAAATGGAGTTACATGTTAACAAACGTATAGATCTAGAAATTTTTCCTTACCCATCAGGTTCTGAATAAAATTGTCTTACGTGCTGGGTTTTAAAAATTCTGTGTTAGCATTTCCTTTCAGCTCCATTTTGTCATCCTTTTGGTTACGGTTAAGATAAGCATCTTTTTTTTCATCACATACAGATATATTTTTATTTCAATCAAGATAAGATTCAGTCAATCTTGCACCAATTCTTCTCTCGATTTTCCCTCTGGATCGACCTAACCATTAGTCTATGAAGTTCAAAAATTTCTTTCATCTCCTATCACCCATTCATCTGTCCAGTTCTTGCTTTTTGTTTCACATTCTTCCTTATTAGTGATTATTGATTAAACAAGCAAACCAAGGTCACCAACAGGCTGAAAATGAGAAATTATTATGGAAATTTCATACATAAGACAGATAAACTTTCTACTGAAAACAGCAGTAAAGGTAATGATTAAACGAGAAAGACATGTGAAGTTTATATAATTCTTAAAAAAACCTATAACTAAATGGCAAGAGTGTTTATTATTCTACAAGGATTAAGACTGAAATTCTGAGTTTAAACAAGAAAGGATAATTAAATAGAGTTGATTGTCAGCACATCCTTAGGAGCCTAATGAAGAAATAGGAGAGAGAAAAGGAAGTGTCCCAGTCTTTTGAAGTTTAAACTATTAACAAACCAGAAACTTTCGCCTGTTAACATAAACAATATTAAATAAATAAAGACATATTTCCAGTATTCTATTATTATTATTATTATTATTATTATTATTGTTGTTGTTGTTGTTGTTGTTGTCCTGCTAGACACTTTTACTCCAAAAACGTGCACAATCCAAAGCCTCCGCTGAGGGGAGCTCCAGGTCAGCTGGTTGGCAGCCTGGTGGAGTGGGGCATTTAAGAAGGTGGGGCATTGTTTGCATCGATCCACAGCTGCAGGTATCTGTTGTAGTGAAGCCTCCGCTTCGTGTGGGATGCCATGCATCTTCCATTTTTAGTTAGGAGGCGATTCAGGGTCTTCCAATTTTCCCCACTTCCACTAGCAAGTTCTTCATTAGGCAAAATGCCCCTCTCAACCTATTGTTATCCAGCCTCTCCATGCTTGCTCTACTGTTATAGTCAGCTCTGTTCTGCTCCCTCTCCTCTTCTGTATTAGTATTTTATTGATGTCAATAAAGGAATTAACTGCACTAAAAATAGGTATATCTTTCAAATCATTGCAAGTATTAATATCTGAGAAGCTTTAACCTTTTACTTGTTAATTCATTATAATTTTTCTCTTTCAATTTTGCTTTACACTTTAGTGCGAAACTGACTTAACTTTGGTCCTTTGCTTCTACTTTAATAAAATTGTATCTTAGTGTTGCAAACTAGCCCAAAGTATCTTCATTCTTAATTTCCTTATTTTTTCTGTTGAAGGGAGAAATTGGAGAACGAGGAGCACAAGGACCACCAGGAAGCAGAGGAATGGTACGAAATAATTCATTTATTATGCTAGTTTTTCAAATCGCAGTTACAATTACCTTCATTTTGGTTGAAAGCTTTTTTGCTGGTAATAGACTGGGCCAAGACGTCCAAATGTAAAATCACAACTCAAAAGATTTTTCACCAATAAAAAGGCATAGAGAGTACGGAATACCGCCCGTCATATTTTGTGACTGGTTATATAAAACAATTTGAATACCATATACGAAATATTTTGTCTGCAAAACTGAATATGCTTCTTTTTCTTTACTGTTTCAAGGTTCAGAGCAGGTCTACTTCTAACAATTTCTATTACTGTTTTATTTTGTAATTTACACCACAATTACTATTTAACAGTAATTTAATACAATTCACCATTAACAGTTTAATAAATGGTCTCGCATTATTTTTCACATTAAACTCGATAGGTTGATAAAATAAAACAACAACCGATGTCTCACAATAAAAGTGAACCATTCTCTATATTTGACATTGACTTGGCTACCTGAGTTGTCACAAAAAAGTGGACCTAAACAAACGAATTTTCCCTTGAAGATTACCCCTGACGCCTTTCCAAAAATTGGATACAGTTGCAAGCCAGCAAAGAATTTTAGTCCAAACGTCCTTGGTCTTATTGGCGTATTTTGTCAGCCTGGTGGGCTGCATCTAACCACTAACCCAAACAATTAAGCTGTAGGATGTATCATCACCTGCCAAAGATAAACAACCAGGCTAGTTTAGGGAAAGAGTAGACTTATTTCAGCATCCTATATTACCATAACCATGTCTATCTAAGCGTTCTTATTTACCTTCAGCACTGCAAAATGAGCGTAGGCCAGAAGAATAAAATAGCATTTGCAAACTATTAATCACAGCTATTATTGTACCCTTGGGATGTTAAGAATAGGCATGGTTTTAAAGTAAAAGATAAGACAGGCTATATACTCCCTGAATAAAGGGTACTCCAAATTATATTACTTAGCTGGATATGTTAAGTATATTACTTTGTAAATTACTCTGCTTTTCAGTAGTATTCTTTCCGTACAGAAATACGTATCACATAAGAGGCAAAGCACTTGAAATAATTTTTTAGATACACTAAAGTTTATTTATTAAACAAATAATATGCAAGACAAAGTTTGGAGGGTTTTTATTATACAATACACAAAGTAAAAATATAAACAATATAAATATAACTATAAATTTAAATATAACAACATAACAAGATAAATTTGTTTGCTCATTCTTTGTTCTGCATTGTAATAATACGGGTATTCCATATTTAACATCTTAAGATTCTTTATTTTGCTTAGCTTTCTAGTGTTTATTTACTTCAAATAGCGTTTCGGCTAATTCGGTTTTTGTTTGTGCCGCTGTGTCAATAACAACTTTTTCAAAACAAACTGCTAATTTTCCTTACATTTAGAATGGTCCTCCAGGTCCCGTTGGACCCCCTGGTAAAATTGGAGAAAGAGGAGACCGTGGATCGCAAGTGAGTTATTAACATTTATGTATTCTTTGTTTTAGTCTTCTATATATATACAAGACTCCTCCATTGCCAGTGATAACCCCCGATGGAAAAGGAGCATGGTTGGGCAAGAGATCAGCAACCTCTCTCTGTAAAAAGTTTTGTATGGTGCTGAAAAGCAAACAAGGATCCAAACAACGAATTCAGCCCTGAGAAAAGATGGACCCTCCGCAGGAGAATTTATGACGCGTAAAGGTGAAAGCCGAAAGAAAGACATCCAGCCGACTACCATCCTTTTAACTGGGGCAAACATAAACATCCGGACATGGAATGTACGCACCATGTCCGAAGTAGGTAAATCAGCTCAGATGGCTGCAGATAAAAGGATCTATCGCCAGGAAGTCTCTCGCATCAGTCAATATGAACAGGCGGTGAACAAAAGAGACTCCGCACAGGAAAGTGGCTGCTGTTTTCCAGGCATGCGAATGAGGATGCACTACACACACAGGGATTTGCTCTTATGCTCTCCCGGATAGCACAGAGGACACTGATATGGTGAGAAATCCACCGAGCACATTTCATTACTGCCTCGTTTAGAACAAAACAAAGGAGGATTGGAATGAATGCTGTGCAGTGTTATGCCCAAATAAAAGATACAATGAAGAGATTAAAGAAGAGTTTTACAACAGATTCCAAACAGCCATTGAGACCCTCCCAGTTAGATACAAGAACATCGTCATGGGAAACTTCATTGCCTAGGTTAGCATTGACAAAAAGTGATTGGAAGAGATCATGAAACCTCATAGACTGGTAGAGATGAAGGAAATTGGAGAAAGGTTTGCAGACCTATGAGCCATATGCAACCTTGTCGTCGGTGGCAACGTTTTCTCCCACAGGCGAATCCGGAAGACAACTTGAATATCAATGAACAACTCTACAGAGAAACAGATAGACCAAATTTGCATCTCAAGAAAGTTGCGCAGGTTACGTTTACGTGAGGACACCAGAACTAAGAGAGAAGCCAACGTTCCTTTAGTGAAGCCAAAGCAGAAAAGAATCTCGACTAAAAATGGCCAATGCCAGAGGTTCAGAGTTACGCTGTTGAAAGGTACAGCCAAGGAGGAAGAGTTTAGGCTTACCTTCACAAATAACTTCCGAGTTCTCCTAGAGTTTCTAGATGAAAAGATTTTTAATCAACAGTTGACGAAAGTAAAAGAGGCACTAACCACAAACTTTGAAGAAGTACTTGGTTATAAAAAGCACATCCACATAGAATGGATATCACCAGATACATTGAACAAGTTGAGCAGACTGGATGAAGAAGAAACTAAAACTAAAACAAAACCGGACAAGGGTAAAGAAGGTTTGCTATTTTAGGTCATAATTGATGGCAATCATCATTAAAGTTGACAAGAAAAACTTTGTTGAACCACTTATTCCAAAGGCAGAGGAGCCAGTCCGGGTCTGAGATGAATCCTCGGCTTACACTAGCCTGTTAGTAAGTAAGTATACATATACAAGCGTATACATAAAATTTTATAAACTGAAAATTACTTTTTAGTTAACATATATATTATTCTTGGAATCCAAATAGCAACAACGATCCCTTACAGGCACAATTTTTCTTGACTGTTATGTATTTTTTAATGATCCATTTATTTTGCTTTTAAATGTAACATCTTTTAATTCATATCTCAACATTTCTATTAAAATAAAGGAGACTCCAGCGGCTGAAAGCTGGGAATAATTTTGTATAGTTTCGAACAGAAAAAGTCTCGACAATCTCTACTCTGGGGTTTTTGTTCTTATTGGCCTACTATTGAGGACCTGATATCTATCATTGATGAACTTGTTCACGATTTGTCTGGTAAGACAAGAACTATTATATTACACATTGCAAAAGCTTTTATTTAGGTCTGACATTCTTGTCCTGGTCGAAAGCTAAACACACGAATGCCTAAAGGTAGTGTAAAATCCTGTCTCCATATTAATTGTTTCTGGCTGGAAGTAATATTAAGGAAAGCAAAACTTACTTCCTTTCACCACAATAGGAAGCCTATTCTTCCTTCGATATAAATAATATTCATAATGCCGAGGGCACTGGTTTTAAGCTTCCTGCGCCTCCTTTTTACCCAGCGCCTTTCCCTCAGGTTGAAGGAGCAGAAAGTTCAAATTTTCCATCCCTTAGACCAGAGTTTCTTAACTATAGTTAAATTAACCCAGTGGGGGTTTGGGGGGGGGGGGTAATTTCCTTTACGAAGGGTGTATATTTACTAAATTATGAATTATAACTAATGTATATTTAAGTGATTGTAAGCAAATCACTTAAATATACTCTAACTTAAAAATACTAAGCTATCTACCATTGGAGTTGGAGATCCTACGACTTCCAAATCTAGCAGAATATAGCAAACAGATTCATAAGAATCACACGGCAAAAAGCAGACCAAATATGGACGTTGACCACAAAGGAGATCACTTTTTGCGTAATAAACTTTATTACTCTGTCACTAATGACAGGCTGTCTAGCCTGTCATTAGTGAGAGAGTGCTAGGATTTGTTTGAGGAGAGAGTGCTGTTTAAGGAGAGAGTGCTGTTTAAGGAGAGAGTGCTGTTTAAGGAGAGAGTGCTAGGATTTGTTTAAGGAGGCACATAACAACTTGAAAACATACTATTAATTTCTTGAAAAATGGCTAAAGATAAGAAGTCTCATACAATTGGAAAACAATTTATTAAGCTCTGCGCTATGGACATCGTTGAACTTGGTTCTGAAAGAGAACAAATGAAGAAAATTGAGAAAACTTCTTTGTCAAATGATCGAGTACGTCATCGTATAGGTGATATGTCCTAAGATATTTTAGATCAGATAGCAAAAGAAATTCGAGCTAACGAGACAAGAATCAGCCTTCAACTACATAACCTAAGTGCCTTGTTGAGCTGTGCGTATTTGTTGTTTTAATGTCAATGTGTGCATGCTGATGAGTTCAAGGAAGAGCTCTTGATGTGCGATAGTTTAGAGACAACAACAAAAACGGCTGATGCTTTGGAAAAAATGGATAACTTCTTATAACAAAATAGTCTCTCTTGGAATCATGTGTACTCCCTGTGTATAGACGGTGCCAATTCTACGCTCGGTGCTAAGTCAAGCTTTACATAGCTGTGAAAAAACGAGCACTGCACATCATTTCTACCCCATGTATTCGTCATCGGTATCCACTAGCAAGTAACACCCCTCCAGAATTCCTGAAAATAGCTTTGAAGCAAATGACTGTATGTGTCTATTTTATCAGGCCACATCCTCTTAATCATCGCCTTTTCAAAGAGTTTTTTTATCAGAAGGGATCAAGGCATACTGTTATCCTTTATCACACCGAAGTCCCGTAGCTCACTGGAGGCCTCGTTTTGTGTCGAGTTTTTGAACTGACTGTTAAAATTGATATTTTTCTGCAAGAACACAAATCCCATTTGAGTAAGCAGTTTAGCAAATACAAATTTATTGGTGAAATAAGCTTATTTGGCATACATTTTTCAAGTTATATCAGTTAAATGTGCAAATGCAGGGAAAGTGTGTTACAGTTATTAATGTACGGGACAACATTCAGGGCTTTCACGCAAAATTTGATCGGTGGACTAGGAGAGTTCAACAAGGAATTTAGACAAATTGCTCACTATTTGACAAATGGAAAGTCAATGAACCCCGCAAAGACATTTTTTACGTTAAAGTTAAGGTACTTTAACGCTTACTTTAATGGTACAATTTTTAACAATAATGCTCCTTGGATAACCCATCTCTTTGAAGTCAAGTTGGAAAGTATTGCTGACAGTAATCCGTGCAGAGATGCATTGACCAACAGCGCGTCATTCTACATTCATATCGTGCAATGGTGAATCTTCTAAATTTTGGTGTGAATTGTTTGGTGGTTCTCCTATGTTGACTAAGAGAGCATTGAAAGTTATTATACCTTTTCCAAGTCCATATCTGTGTGGGGCTGGATTCTCCTCATTGATGAAAATGAAAACAAAACATTGATCTCGTTTCGTTGCCAAACACGACATGATAGTAGCTTTTTCAACAACTTCTCCAAGAATCTCAGAAACAATGATTGACTGACTGGTTGAAATTGTTTGTTAGTTACTAATAAAAAAAATAGCACTTTTGCGTGCTTTAACTGTAGTTACGTGAATTTTTTAGGGATCCACACCCACAAATCTACATTAAAATACGTTTTTCTAAAGCTTTTTTTCGCCCTTTGACTCATTGTGAAAGTGAAATAATTTTAAACATTTTGGAGGAAACATTTTACTTCTGAAACTTTTCAAGGGGTAGAAGAGAGAATAAAACCGGAGAACCCTGCCTTAGATCAATCTGCAGTAAATGCAAATTCTGGCAGCATTTCTAAATGACCCAATTACCCAATCCTAAATTACAACATTTCTCAATTACCCAATTACCAATTACCAAATTCACAACCTATTGCCAAAATTTACGTTGCCTTTTTGAAATACACACCATATTTTTCTGAAACAAAGGAATGTGAAATATTTTTCTTTTGTCCATTTATATTTTCCTTTTATTTTAACAACGGATCTGTTGTCCCTGAATTCAAACATCAATTTGGATAATAGAGCAACACGTTGCATAGAATTAAAAGAACCCTTCCCTCTGGCTCCAGCTCACAGACGAGATTTTCTTTATTTGTCAGATTGACCAAGAATCTCTTAATCTTTTTACAAGTTTCTGCGATACTTTTAGTTAGGATTCAAGCATGAAGTCTTAATCTGTTTTATTCCAATCTCTTTGTCTAGTCACACTATCTAGACAAGATGAATAAACTTTAAAACTTTAATAAATTGAAAGATCCAGCCAACGCTCATCAACTTCTTTTTGGTTGATTTTCTTGTTGCATCGAAAATAATGTTTGTAATAAATTATGATGCAAGTGATGCATAAAATATCTTTTTATGCGTCACTTGCTTTCCTCCTTTTCTTTTGGTTTTCTGTCTGTCTGTCTGTCTCTCTCGCTCGCTATAGCAGTAGTAATAGGAGGAGGGGGAGTAGCAATATAAGTTTTAATAGGAGCAGTAATAGGAGAAGGAGGAGTAGAAGAAGTAGTGGTAGTAGTAGCAGTAGTGGTGGTAGCAGATTTTAAGTCGAAAGTCGACTTTTCTCTTTTGTCTCATTTTTTCCCGACATTTTCTTTTTTCTTTTCCTTTCAGAGCTCCACATACTTAGTGGCTTTATCCCTTATATGTATTTTACCATGGAAATAGAGAAAGGAATACAAAGTAACAGTAGCAGTAGTACCAGTAACAGTGGTAAAAGCAGTAGAAGTAGTGAAGCAGGAGGAACAATTACTAGGGCGAGAGGTGAAAGAAAAAAATGAAAAACAGTAAAAAGGTTCAACAGCAAAAACAATAAGACTTAAAGAATTAACCTCCAATTACGTATTTTCCATGAACATACTGGAAAGAAAAAAATTTTAAAACGCTCAGTGAGGTTTTTCGGGGTTTTTTGTTGCTTTATAGAGAGGATCGGAGAGTTTTCTAAGATCCTCGGCAGTGCTTAAATTTTTCAAAAGTTAATCAAATTTTAGTAAGCTAATAAACTGATTTGAGCAGGAGGAACAATTACTAGAGCGAGTGGTGAAAGAAAAAAATGAAAAATAGTAAAAAGGTTCAACAGCAAAAACAATAAGGGTTGAAGAATTCACCTCCAATTTACGTATTGAACTGTAAACTTCTCTTCATGGCCTACTTTTTTTTCTTTAAAGGGAATTTCAGGCTCTGCTGGACCAAGAGGACCAGACGGTGAACCCGGACAATGTGCCACTATAACAACTGGAAAATACTGCATCAAAGGCCCTAGAGGAAAACAAGGGCCAAAAGGAGATTCTGGCGTAATAGGGGACATGGGTCCAATAGGGAGAAAAGGGCCTAATGGCTTGAAAGGTCATCAAGGTCCTAAAGGATTTCGCGGATCCAGAGGAACACCTGGTCCACCGGGGATGATTGCTGGGCCAATATGTGGCCCAAAGTATTCTAAATGGACTGGCCTAGTTGATTTTAAATCCGGAGGGCACAGTATGATGTGCAGTCCTAGAGAATTTTTATGGAATGTCGAAACAGAATTAAAAGGAAACAAGATGAGATACAAATATTTCTGCTGTGAATTTATCCAAGCATGAAAATACAAAGGTTCTTTTTGTTGATGTCACTAAGGCATTTCGACATCCTACTTTCATCGAATACTATTATTTAATAATAAGAAAATGTAGGCCCTACAGACCTAGATTTGACTCAAACTTTAATAGTTAAAATTCCATAGGCTTCACCAACTGAGCCATAAGTTCTAAGCTTTTAACTAAACTTCTGAAGACAAGGTAATTTAAATGATTACTTTATTCTTTAATTTATACTAGATGTGAAAGCAAACATTTGTAAATGGACCAGCTTTACCTTTTTATTTGTTAAACAGAAGAGTTGCCTTTGAAGATGTATGCGTATGGGATATGAGGGTAGAGATGAAATTCACAGAGGCATGTACATTAGTTGTATAACCCTTTTGTAGTCCTTTCATGCAGTCTTTTGCACTATCTAGTAGAAACGGCAAAGCAAAAGTAAAAATTTTAAAACTAAAACAGTGAAGACTTCTGGTGGTTTTATTTCTAGTGCTTTTTTGATAAAATGAGATGGCCACGTTAAATACACAGCGGTAATATCATATTATCATACCATTGAAAGATCAATATTTTGGCAAAGGGTAGCCAAACAACAAACCCAAATAAAAATGAAAATTATCTACAACCTAAAATTAATTACAAAAACCCAGAACCGTTCTTTTTCTTCTTTGTCTCTCGGTTATATCCCGTTAGGGCTCGCTACAGCGGATCAGCCGTCTCCAGCCTGTTCTGTTCGTCACATCAACATCCCTCGCACCAACAGCCTCTATATCTCTGTCAATCACCTCTTTCCATTTTTTCCTCGGCCTTCCTCTTCGTCTTCCACAGGGGACTTCATAACGCAGTACCCTCCTTACTACATAACCTGCATCACGCCTGGCTTTGTGTCCATATCAGAGAAGTCTTAACTCCCTCTTCTTGTCTATATGTCTCCTGATATGGGATGTTTCTCGTATATGGACGTTAGGAATTCTGTCTACTCGCGTCACACCTAGTAACCACCTCATTATGCACATTTCAGCCACTTCTAGCTGCGCCTCTCCTCCGCTGGGTGGTAGGGACAGTTTCCAGACCATATAACAGAGCTGGGCGAACTGCCCTTCAGTAAACGTTTCCAATTTTTCCTGAGCTGTAATGAATAAAAACGTTATATTGTTGAGGATTAAAAGTACTATTTGTCTTTCACCTACTTGTCCAGCAGAAATGGATATTTAATTTTCCATCTTGGCAAGAAAAGGAATGGTTACTAACTACAGGCGATGGATTTTCTTTGTCCCTTAACTCATGGTGGTGAGGTTCTTCTTTGTACACTAAAATTTGTGAAAAGGATTCTGTGAAGTCAAAATCATTTTTTTATCAAATGGTAATATGGCATACTGACAAGACACAAGGCGTGTTAGAGTACTATATTGCATGTTACTTTGGGCCAGTGGAAATGGAGAAGAGGTGATTTGATAGCAAATTCAATGTTTGACATAATTTTCCCTTTTCTTCTACCACTAACACTGTAAACAAATTTCTGTTATGCAACAAAAAAAGGAAGTCAGAGGATATGTGATTCAAATTGCCATTTTAAGTGTATTATACCGCATTTTTGACGGTGATTATTCTTCACCATTGTAAAGAATATTGTGTTCTAATATACGGTAATGCATTGACTAAATAACTGACAACTACTGGTTTGAAATTTTTTATTATTATGCCCTGACTTTTCATAAAACTCTTGTTTTTTCCACTGCAACTGCAGATCTTAGAAATTACTTCTTGTTCTTGTTCTTCTTTTTCCGTCTTTTATGTATTCCTCTTTCTTCATCCCATTTAATGAAATTTAGGTGAAGCCTAGAATCACTTTTATTTTCTATTAATCTTTTCCTCTCCTCTTTCAGTTGTTTTCTATGTTATCTCTTTATAGTATTATATTATGTAAAGTCATTTTCTTTCTTCTCTTATTTTTCTGTTGTTGTCTATGATCACGAATCGCCACAGCGAATTCCCCTTCTCAAGTACACAAGTTCCTACGAACCTTCGTACCCCACATTCTTGCCTACTCAGCCTTATAGTGTTTCTTTTATTGTGGAGAACCATACAAGGCATAAAGCTACTAATGAATTTTGTCGGAATATCGGAAGTCTTGTGGCTAATCTGGAAGCTGTTGATCAATCATCTAAGGGTGGATAATCTAGACTTCGGTAAGCACAGGATTACGTAATTGTCCAAGCTCAAACGTGACTATTGCTCAGTGTAACGTGTACCTCACCATATGTGCCTGATATTGACAGCATTGAGGAACAGTGAAAAAACTTGGCTTTTCCAATAAAGTGGCTCGTCATGACTGGAGTAGCTAATTGAAAAGACAGACATTGCCCATTCTTTTGTACAGTACATAGATAGGATAGGATGTGATTGTGTGACTTTGTCATCGGGTGCATTTCATTCACATCAGTGAATTAAGTGCATTTGTTCATGAAACAAAATCTTCCTGGTAATTCCAGCCACTGCAATGCTATTCTACTTATACTTGAAGAACTTACCACTAAACAAATAGTCAAATACTCGACTATATTTTTTATGACCTTGACTCGCTCCATCAACTTATTTATTTCGAAATTTACCCTTGATTTAAATTTTACAAGCTCTCAACACAAGAACTACCTTACATTTGGTTCTAAAACTGTCATGAAGTAGTATTGTTTAGTCTGACTACTGAAACATTATATGGACTATATTGTTTGCAACTGTCAGCTTAAATGCTTCCTGGCATATTGCTCTTTTCTTTTATATCTGTAATTTGGAAGGATATCAGGTTGCCGCAGTTAAGAAGCATATCCTGTAGCCGTTGTTCGTTGTCTTCCACGTACTAACATTTTAGCCCCTTGGTGGCCATAGAACTGTACAATAGGTTCCTCTATGCTCTCTCTTTGATTAAGAAAAGACATTTTACCAGTGAGTCATTACATACCTTGTAGAGAGAAACCACAAGGTTTCAGAGCCCCTGACACAGATTTTCGGGTTGACAAGGATTGCATGAATACTGTGTACATTTGTCAAGATGATTCCTATATCTTTCATGAAAAGAAAAATGAAACTTACATGAAGAAAACACTACTGTAGCTTTAAAGGTCTCTGCAACTATAATAAATAGAATTCGGTTTGAATGTTTTTAAAAATTTTAAAATCAGAAAAACCAAAACGTATGCAGATAAACATCTAAAGAAGAATTTAAATAAAATCTCTGAACAAAATTGCTCTAAAATTCTGAACCACAATCAAGAAAATTGAGGCATGTGAGCTCTGGTGCTTTAGCTAAATGCTTAAGATTTCATTAATTAAATAAGTGAACAATGTTAGTGTACTACAGCAAAAGTAGACAGAACCAATGTTTATACAAGAAATTAAAAAGAAACAAATAAATTTTATTAGATACATTGTCAGGAAAGACGAACTCGAATCTGAAATACTATTTGCGACCCAAGTCCGACGACAACGGAGACCTAGAATCATTTTCCAACGATGATTTACAAATTTGAGGGGATTCGACATTGAGGTCTCAACAATGTATGCAGGACCGAAATCTCGTGCTGGTCCTAGTCACCAAAGCTTGACATCAAGAATGGCACATCAAGAAGAAGAATTAACTAAGGAAAGCTAGTTGTGTATGGCACTTCTTAATATAAATGTGGATCAAGCAGAAGCAAGTGGATTTTTTATTGACAACTCTAATTTTGGTCTTGGCAGGTTAAAATATTTAAACCTCAAGATCCTCCTCTTAGAATGAGTGATGATGGTCTCCCAGAAAAGAATGATACCCTGGTAGCTAAATAACGGTAAACAGCTTTCGATAGTTATTGCGACAGTTGGTGAGCATGTTGTTTTGATCAAGATGTCCTTTGCCAAGTGGATAGAAAAATCAAAGTTTGAGATCAAAGTATTACAGAGGCGTGGTCTGGGCACCACGTCTCAAAACACTTTAACCAATGACCAAGGAGAAAAACAATATGATGATATCTAAACCATGGAGCTGAACAGCGAAAACAAAAGAAATAATAGACTACAAACAGAGGAAACAGGCAATAAAGGTGGAAAGGTAGAAGATTTTTTAATATAGACATTGTAATTCTATCGGTTTGTTTTATATCTCTATTGAGATCTTTCAAAATTCGTTGGTGTTAGGTAAACTCGTAAGTAAGGTATACAGACTTGTTCAAGTCCAAAGTGACTTCTAGAAACCACTAAAAGTATTGGTTTGCTACCTTTAAGATGGATTTGCGCATATTTTTGTCTGCTCTTATATTAATAAAAAGACACTTTCAAATAACGTTTAATGGAAACAGAGAACTTTCAACCCTCGTTTCCTTGCAACCAATTTGTCTTCATCTGATCGACATAGAAAAGAGAAAAAGATTCGTTTTACTTGATTTATGTATTTACATATTCACAGAAAATACTCCTTTATAAGAAAGTGGAATATTTGCAAAATTCATTTTTGCCAAAATATGGCTCTTACGCAGAATGTGTTTAAGGGTCAGTGTCTTACAAGATTAAAGACCTGATTGCAAAGAACTGGTGAAAAAAATGGTGCCTGTTTTAATGTGACAAAGCTCTTTCAAGAAACCTGGTACGAACTTGGTTATCTGAAATATGTAGAAAAAAAATTAGAAGTGTCCTACACAGAAGAGCCAGTGGGCTTTAAAATATACACATTTATGTCAGTTTTACAACCAAACAATGCTAGAAAAAAAAATAGTGAGTTGGTGGAAAAAATCAGGTATACTTAGAGTATTACAACATGAGCAATTAAGATAAAATCCATTGCAAAAGTGACACTTTGATTTTAAGTATAGCTTTGTCTTTCGTCTTCATAGGACCTTTGATGATAGAATCATGTTCTTCTGAATCAAACTGGGATTCTACAAGTAATTCANACAAATGACTTCCCGGACCTAACCGTGAACCGTTTCTGCGAAGCTCTTTCAAGAAACCTGGTACGAACTTGGTTATCTGAAATATGTAGAAATAAAAAAATTAGAAGTGTCCTACACAGAAGAGCCAGTGGGCTTTAAAATATACACATTTATGTCAGTTTTACAACCAAACAATGCTAGAAAAAAAAAAGTGAGTTGGTGGAAAAAATCAGGTATACTTAGAGTATTACAACATGAGCAATTAAGATAAAATCCATTGCAAAAGTGACACTTTGATTCTAAGTATAGCTTTGTCTTTCGTCTTCATAGGACCTTTGATGATAGAATCATGTTCTTCTGAATCAAACTGGGATTCTACAAGTAATTCAGTCTCTTTTCTTTTTTCTCTTCTCGTCTTCATTATTTTTACGACATTTTATCTTTCTGTTGTTGACTTAACCTGTTCATTTTATTAACTATACATCGATCTTTATAGATAAAATGCATCAACATCGGAATTTATTGTGTAAACATTAGCAACAATTTAAATCACCAAATCTCTGTGAAGTGAATGAAAAACTAATCTCTGTAGTGTGTCCAACAATACAATCAATCATCAATTGCTGAACACGATTTTTCATTAGCTATCTATATTAATCGATATTATTTTTATCACTGCTGTAAGACAATATTGTCTCTGGTGGTGGTTTTGAAAGGACGACTATCTCTTCTCCCAACTATTGCTGAAAATGAATGCACAGTGGGCTTACATCAAACCAACAAGAGGTTGATACCTGTTGGTTTTTCAAAACTAAATCAATTTGCTCTCGATCCACCAAGTCGTTTTAGTCGGATCACAAATATTCGTCCCCTCCCTCTCCCCCTGTTTTTTAAATTTCGTTAATCGATCTCAAGACAATTTCCATTTTGAGTCACATCACTCATGCGATAGATAATTTCTTCTAGAACTTTTGACTCATTCCTAAATTTGATTCAGCATGACATAAAGCCCCTATCATGGATTAGGCTTTCCTGTGGGGCTTGGACCGACGAAAGCTAATCCCTGGCCTTCCAAGTTGGGATTTAAGTAGTGGTCTAATAATCCAGTTTGGTACAATCTTGTTACGAAAACAGTGGCGAAGGAACACCTAAACTTCCATCAGGGAGATTTCTAAGTCTTAAAGGACTTCTCTAGGACTTCTAGGACTAACAGCGGTCAGAGCAGTCAGAAAGGGTCTGGTCCTACAACGGACTTCTAAATACAACCAGAATCAACATAAATTTAAGCTTTTGGAACGTTAAAATAAGGTACGCTCTGTACTCATCGTGACATTCAAAAATTTACTTGGTATTTATCAAACAGCAGAGGGGAAAAGAATTTGACTACCGGCTGTTGGTAACAACCATAAACTTTTGATTGACCCAAAGGCAAAGCGTTGAAACAAATAACATAAGATGTTGGATACTGAGAAGCTGAAAGGGTCATGTATAATACCAGCATTTTCTCTATAACCAGAAAACAGTTTTCAGGTCGTCCAAGATATGGCAAAAGAGAACAGGTTACACATTAATGCATCGTGAGAGAAGTTAGATAATGTGTACAGAGAGACAAATTTAAAAAGCCTAGGATGCAAGCAGGTTCAGAAAACCAAAAAATAAATACAGTATCAAACATGGAATATGACTGAAGAATGGAGAAGAGCAAAGAAGAAAGTTTGAGATTCAAAGTCTTGAAGACTGAAAAATATATCAGAAAGAACATCCAGAAACAACATAAAGGTTTAAAGATTATCGAGAAGCAACGAAGGAAAATACTAAGATAATCATGCAAATCAAGCACAGGTGTCAGGAGATAATGAAGAGCTGGGGATATTATACTGAAAAACAAACCAAATCTGTGTAAAATGTACGTCAAATTTATCAGGGCTTGTGAAAAACAAATACGGAACATTTTTGGTAATTAAGAAATACATGTAGGGTAGGGAAAATACTTTCAGGTACTTTTAAATAGAGTAGAACCACAACAACCGCCAAATATCACCGAAGCAGAAGATAAAACCAATTTAGAGCTACCCACTATGAGAGAATTAATTAAAGGAAAAACTTCTAAGACACATTGCGCGCAAGTAAAGGTGATGCAACTGCGGCATAATTTAAATGAAATATTGAACTTAAAACTATCATATTTATTATTATCATGGATTTATTTCCGGTAGGCAAAACATATAGATAAAATAAAATCTAATGCGAGCCTACTATTTTCAGTTCAACACGGAGGAGCCGTGGCTTAACGGTTAGTGCAACTGCATCGTAACCAAGAATTCCGGGTTCGATTCCCCGAGCGGGCGACTTTGGAAATTCACAAAAGAAAAAGTCATTGGTTGGCGTCAGGAAGGGCATCCGGCCAAGAAATTCCTCACTGTCAAATCCAAGTCCCTGTGAAGGGCACCGTCTGAGCCCCAGTTACTGGGGGAAAATGACGTTAAAACCAAATATATTTGGTTTGTAAATGATATGGTCGAATAAAAAAAGTTATAAGGTTTATTATTCATACACAACTTAAAACTGTTACATTCTCATAGTTTGATTTGCCTTTTAAAGTTAACAGTATTTGGTAGACTATTCCAGAGCTGTGTAGTGGAGTGAAAAACCAAAGAGAACTTAATTTTCGGCAGTAGAGTAGCGTTGTTTTTTCTCACGTTGTTCAAAATAAATTACTTCAGTAATGTAGTTTTGCTTGTAAATTTGGCAGCCACCAAAGGCATTTAAAAGACAGGTGTATTGGTGCCAGGGACAATGATCTTTCCACTGTTAGCCTTTTCTTTTCTTCAATATTAGTTCCGCGAAGAAAATGATAACCAGTGCAAAAATTTTAGCCATCATCATTTTTGATGCATGTATGTGCTTGGTGGATATTTTTGATAATCCATTGTCGTTTGCAAACCTGAAAAATCATTTTGAACGTATTATCACAGAAGCCAGGTGGTTGTTGGACTTTCTGCATGCCTTTTGTTTCTAAAAGCTTTATGACGTATACATAATTGTATTGAATGAATTGCCAATAAAACAGACAGCACTTTTCACCAACAATCATTTCACAATTTGATTACCTTGGTGAAGTACTTTTGTAGTTGATCACACGTTCTCCTTAACTGTGGTACAAGTTCTTCGAGGTGAGTAAAATAAAGATGTTGAATTCTTTTAATGCGTTAAGGGTTTAACACATTGACTTACGAGTAAGGACCGCGTCGTTTAGAAAAAGATGGAATGGGGTATCCAAGAATTAAGCTCTCTTCTTCATGAGAATACTATGGGTTTGGTTCATCCTCAATACTCTTGATAAACAAAAGTCAAGGTATATATATATGCGTATGATCAACAAAAAAAAAGCTAAATATCTAAGACATTGTCACTAAGCCACAAACGAAAGTCCTCATCAACGGTTTTGATATCACCTCGAATACCTATCAGTTGGCAAATCAATACTTGTTGATGGGATTGAATTCCACGACGAAAGGGATTGTCCCTTAGACCAATTATATGCATGAAATCGGCATATCGTCCATATCCAGATCGTAATCGATTCAAGAGCACCCATTGTTCATAACCAGTCTTTCACCTCAATGTAGTCCGTAGTACTATTGTAGTACTATTACCTGCGTTAGCGGTTTTGGTTGAAGATGACAATAAACAATGTCCTCCCAGGCCCTTGACAAATGTTTTTATGCNATCAACAAAAAAAAGCTAAATATCTAAGACATTGTCACTAAGCCACAAACGAAAGTCCTCATCAACGGTTTTGATATCACCTCGAATACCTATCAGTTGGCAAATCAATACTTGTTGATGGGATTGAATTCCACGACGAAAGGGATTGTCCCTTAGACCAATTATATGCATGAAATCGGCATATCGTCCATATCCAGATCGTAATCGATTCAAGAGCACCCATTGTTCATAACCAGTCTTTCACCTCAATGTAGTCCGTAGTACTATTGTAGTACTATTACCTGCGTTAGCGGTTTTGGTTGAGGCCCTTGACAAATGTTTTTATGCAAACACCAAAGGAAACCTTGCAAGCATCTGTACCTTCATCAGTAACTTCGAGAATAGCCTCCGCTCCTCGATGACTTAGTTTTTGCTAAATTTATGAAACCTAGATTACCGACGCTCAACTTTCGACACGTTTGCTTCAAAATGTTTCACCCACAAATTTGTTCCTTCTCATCTTGTTACTCAACACAGATGCCTTACGTAAACTTGCGTCCGACAGTTTTAAGTCAATATATTCAATTTACGTGCACGTGATAGGTTCGAATTCCTTTCAACACATTTCACACGCTGTTTCATACACATTCGAATCCAATGAAATGGTTTCAATAGGAAATGGCTGTCCTCGAATGGAAGCAACACTTTTTGAGAAAAAAAAAGACACATTTCAATTATCCGACTGTTATGAACATCGAAAAACAGGCAACTGCTGAAAAATGTGAGGCAATATGCGAGCTTAGGCCAAGCAATATCTTTTGTATTTTCTTAAAATTTGGATGGTTCTGGGCCTAAATATTCTTTTAAATAATATTCTTACAAAAAAGTGTTGATATAGGGATGGAACAAGGTCTCAGTGTGCGAGCCTTAGCCCTGGTTATGCGCCGAGAAAAATTAAGATAGGTAAAAGCATTTTACTGCTGGCACTGTCAGGTTATTGGTGATATACCAAAGGTAAGCAATAAAAATTTTGTTTTTCATACCCATATTCAAAAAATTTTGAGAAAACCCCCCTATCAAATCAAAATTGGTGCGAGAGAAGGAAAAAATTCCAGTAAAAACGAGCAGTTGTCACTTAACTAAGGGTTAGAAAACCCAAGCCAAAGCTTATATATTGAATCATTTTAGTGCAAGGGTTACTACAACTCTTAGCGTCCAAATCCCGATGTAAAAAGTCAAATGTGGCGATTCTATTTACAATTTATCCAAGAACTTGTCAAGGGTTGGTACGAATTCTGACAAGCCCTTTCTTTTTCTTGTTACTGCCACTACGTTTCCTGCTTTCGTATCCGGTTTAAGTGGATCATCCGACATCATTTGCCAATGATCGAACACGCACTGTGGGAAGGCCTTACCACCTGTGTTTGACCTCAGATCTGCTGTAAATCCAAACGATTCGTTAACGGGTAAGTAGGCCTTTACAGAGAATTGGGGCGTTCCTTCTATTCTGAATTCTTCAAAGACGTGTCCGCGACGTCTTGTTAGTACACCGTAGATACCTCCGATGGCGGACTCGGGGCACTGAAGTAAAAGGAAATAAGAGAAACAAGCGGTAATGAGTTATTCTGGCAAACGAATTTTTTAAACTGTTCGCAAAATGGGTTGCTCCTTAAAAATTTTCATTCCAAGCAAGACGGACTTTGCAGTAAAAAAAGGGCCATTATTTCATCTTTCTAAAATAAACTATACAAAACATGATAGAAAAACTACAAACTATGTCAATAAAAGTTTTAATGTTTTAAGCAGAGAAAACTGCCATTGGCCAAGAGGCCTATAAATCAAGACCCCCGCATGCATTAAAGTAAACATTTAAATGACTGATACTTGAAAAAATAAACTGCGTTAACTAAAAGACGTTTTTGGCAGTCAGATGCCAAGCTATTGTTATTTAAAGTAAAACAAAATAGCCTGCGTTTGCCGTCAAGGGAATGACAAAGTACTCTCCACAAAAAGCACACACACACCCGAAATAAGGTGGCTTCTTTCTTCTCGTGCTATCATATCTTTCGAGTCCATTGTCGTCGCCTCGGTTTTTGTGTTGCTTGTTTGTTTGTTAGACATGTATTTTTAACTTTTCTTAACACACATATTGGAAACCAAAACATAAAATTAACCAAACCAAAATAAATTTTTCCCCATTTTCGTTAACATTAACTACAACTGGACGGAAGCAAAATATGATTTCCCCGATGCTTTTGGTTTCGAGACCTCTTAATCACTCTACATTACCAATAGATAGCATTAGCAAATACGTGGACTATTCGCCAAAACAGGGAAAATTAACTAGTATCCCTTGCACATTCTGCTTTACACCCTTCGACCACACATACCAGCAAACGTGTGCAAAGTTATAATTAATGCCAGCATACCTGGATTTCTACCAAATAAACAGGCTCCATAAGTTTTGGATTTGCTGTAAGGAAACACGCATAAATACATTTTCTTGCAGTAGGAATAATCTGCCCACCACCGCGATGGATTGCATCAGTGTGAAGAGTAACATCATGGATATTAAATCGGCAGCTTCGCATATTTTCATCGCATAGTACTCCTTCCTTCGAGGCCCATTGGAAACCTGCATTAACACTGTCTTTAATTTCATTCAAGTACTGTACACCCTTCGTGCAATCAACAAGCAAGTTGGGACCAGTTCCTTCGGGTCCAAAGCACCAGATTTTCCTGGCCTCTGTTACATCGAAACTATACTCTTCAGCAAGCAGTCTAAGAAAAAGATCGTGCAATAAATGTCAGTTGGAATAAAAACAATAATAAACATTAAACACACACTGCCGCAAAACCAAACGACAACTGTTAAATGCAAACCCCAACATTCCAAAAACAAGCATCTATATACAAGCATCTGTAAACCAATATACCTGTCAATTTTATTATTTTTCTAATATCCATATAATCTAGCAAGCATTATTAATCAAGAGGGTAAACAGCGTGCTGTACCTTGGATCTCTAGACTCATACTCTTCCGTACGTCCGTCCTTCTAAATGAAAATGATAAACTGAAACATTCTTCACCATTTCTTCGTTACAAAATATTATATTTGCATCTAAGTGAAAACTTTTTAACTTCATTAATGAAACAAATCAAACGTGATCTAAACTGGAGACAACCGTTGATGGACGTTAACATGACAATTGAAAGGTTTGGAAATGCAACCAGTCAACAGACAAAACTTTATGGGCGTGAAAATCATTAAAGCAGAATCCCCAAATCAGCTCAAGTTGCTTTTTAAAAACAGTTTTTTTTTTCCCCTCCTAGGTATAGTTTGGAAGTGGGCAAGAAGTTGGGTAACGGGGATGAGCAGTTCTCCATTGTGACTGGATCCCCAAAACAAACAACACACTCCCCAATACTAAAGGCAACCAATATACCACCGTAACTACCCTCCAACGCAGTGATATCTTCGTTACAATTACTTCAAAGAAACAAGTATCTGTAAAATAATCTGAAATATAAAACAAAATCCTGGTACTTCTAATTCTTAACAGTGGTAAAAGCTCGGAGATCATAATCAATTTTCATAACATGAACAAAAGGCTGGAATGCTTATCATGTGACTTCATCAAACTGCAAAATTTTTGGTACCTGGAGGAAACGTAACATGGTTTGAAACATTAAAACCACTATTGTAAGGAAACTGATTTCATATTCAAAATTATCAATTTATGCTGTGTTGAGCCCATGATAATCATGCCCTTTGATAATGCTTGGCAGGAATGATTTTACTCGCACTTGCAGAGTCGGGTATGTAAAGTAACTGTCAGTTAGGAAATTCAAATGAGGTGAAAAATGCAGGCCTCAGAATATACAGGCAGGGCCATTTGGAACTATAAAGTACAAGGGCTATGACAAGAATGTGTCCCTTTGCAAAAAACTATAAATGATTAAAGGGGTTTTGTGAAATGAGAAATTAACACTAACTCTGCATGCATAATTGACGTAAACGTTGATAGTTTCACGAGGCACGGAAGACCAATTTGCAGATATAGCCAAAACAAAGGGAAAAATAGCCATGTACGAAGAGGGCTGTCCTTCACCAGAAGAAAACCATGCGTATCATCTGCAGCACAAAAAAAAGGGACCTCTCAGATGTCACGTTAAAAAGTCGGCAAAACTGATAAACTTCAAGTAGGTGCACAGGAGCTTGCGTCAAATATAAAAGTTAGGGTCAAAATAATAGGTGCTATGAAAGCAACCACGAAAGTTAAGAATTCATTTGTTGAATATTGCTGCCTTTGTAAAGCACATACTACTGCAAAGATACAAAATACCGTAATCGTTCAAGTAAGCGCCCGGGCGCTTATAGATATTTCTCGAAAAATATTGATTAAAAATTCAAAGATCAACGTTATTTTTCACATTTTACATCTGTCAGGAGAAGAAAAGTCAAGCACGTAAATACCAGATAAACAATACACCACAAAATATCAATATCCTCGTCACTTCCATGGTCTTCATCGATGAGTAGTTCCTTGGGACAGGTACCTGCCATATCGATTTCATCAGGAACAAACGGGTTCAGTTCAGGAGTGTTCATGTTCTCTAATTGCTTTTCCAACAAAGAACGCCTTTCGCAACAAGGCTGACCTTTTTTGAAGCAGGTGATCTCATCATCTGGACTCCCATCGGTCGAATACGATAATGCACACGAAACGAAAGATTTTTGTACAATTTCCTTGGACAACTTCTTCCAGGCTTGAGAATCCACAAAACAACTTCTCTTCTTGGAGGTGCCTTCAAATTGCCTTTAAATTCGGTTTCTTTGTTTAAACCAGTGTTTGAGAGCCATCCGTCATAAAATTCAGCGTTTTTTAACGAGTTGGTCGTGAAATCTTCGACATGACATGCCAGTAAACGCCTTGTGAGTGAGAACATACCGAGTACCTGATCCATCCACTGACTCGTCAGCTCAGAGTTTATCCAACCATTAGCCGACGAGGCGATCGTACTTTTTTCTTGGAATTCCTTGTTAAGACATCTCGCTTTGCTCCCTTAAATACGATAAATGGTTTAACTTTTTTCCCATTTGCTTGAGCAGTTAAACAAACTGTTACCCGACTCTTTTCATCGCCTGTTGCTTTTAAAGTTACAGTTTTCGATCCAGTTTTTGCAACAGTCGAAGACGAGACCATATCAGTCGAAACGGCCGTTTCGTCCATGGAACAGATATTATCCATCGTGTAGTTGTGCTGCAAACGTGGTCTTCGAATTCGTAATACGTAGGCTACGAGTTTAGAAATCACCATATCCGGGTCCTTCTGCGCAATGGCAAGCCATTTCGTCCCATGAAATTGCGACACCAACCTTCACTAGCAGAGAAATCCGTTTCGTTTGAGTTTTCCACTTCTTTGAAAAAAAAACCTGATGCTTTTTTCGTGACAAGGGTGCGGGAAACACGCAATCCTTTAGACCTTCTTTCTAAAACCCACTTTAATACCTTCTCTTCTAGTTCCTCACTTTAAAGGTTTCCTTCCACCACCAGGCAGTCTTTTCTTTTCATTTCCTTTCGTTGCAATTGTCCGAGCCTCTTATTTTATTACCATTTGAAACCCAACAGAGCGGCCATTCTTCGATCAACACCAAAATGTCTGGCAGACGCACTTGTGTTAAACTGGTCAGCGTATTGAATTCTCTTCAGTTTGAACACCGCTGCACAACTTCTCAGGCTTTCTCCTTTGTAACAAACAGCCGAATTATCACTTATTTTTACTCGCCATGTTAATGCAAAAAATAGAAACCCGCTTAAATGAAAACAGTTCTGTTCAAAATATTATAGAATTCGAATGTAGAATTCGAATGTAGAATTCGAATGTAGAAGTCGAATATCGAAGAAGATACTTATATTGATAGTGGACAATGAATTGAAGAAGTTTCCTGATAAGAAAAACAAATAAGAATAAAAATTGTCAAAGAAAAAGTGTTATTCTTTTTTTCCTCAAGTGTTCCCTTCCCTCCATGCAAGGCATTGAAATTTTTAATCGATTTCCTTCGTGAATTTCGAAAATTCGAATAACCGCTTCAAGCAAATCATCAAGCAAGAGGGTCAAGAACTGTGGCTTTTTGTGGGCATCAATGTTCTGACTACAACTTTGCAGATGGAGAGTAATAAACAAAAACATAACATTTTCCTTTAGAATTGTTGCTATCCTTTTCTGGATAAGAAACAAAAATAAACAGGACAAAAATGTAACAACTTGTGGGCACAAACAACTTACCTTGCCCTTGCTTTGACTTCCTGTCTTGGGTAGATATCACCTTTGTCAATAGCCTCTGCAAGGCCATCAGCAAATGGAGCTGCCCTCATAAAAAGCCTATTGTGCTTGTTGGGTGACTTTGATAGGCATGTTATCTCTGACTCCTCAGAAACTGTTTCTCTGTATGACACTACTGGATCTGATTTCTATTCAGGGAATTTGACAAAATTAACAATATGGTGTTTAATACTGCAAAGGAAATACCACCAACCACCACCCTAAGCATGAAACTCCCTTTCAAGACTATGCCTGTCCTCAACTCTCCAGATTCAAAATCTGGAGTACAGATAAAACAATGAAAATAAAACTTTTGTTCAGACGTGTTTAAAAAACTGTCTTGACTAATAAAACATTAGTTTGGGGAAAAAACAGAAGGAATTTATTTAGAAAACAGATCCATCAACATGCAAATACAACAATAATCATTAAACATGTATCCTCCACTTGTAATTATCAAAAATGTCGCCTGCAATCATAACATTTACAAACCGTTTACCAAAAGAGAACCAGAAAGTTAAATTGAGCTCAGTCGGCCAATTATGGCACTAGTCAACCATTTTCATGTTTGCATGACAGTGGGTTCTGCCATTTTACTGGCTCTGTCATAAACAAACATGATTAGACACATTGACTGTTCATCATGGCTCAAACTGTTACCGTTTACAGCATATTTGTAATTCAAGAAGCCCATTTCTTATTGATGAAAAAAAAAGCCAAACAAAAACAAACAACCCCAAAACCATTTAGTACAAGGTCTGAAGGAAATAAAAACTGTAAAACTGTCACCACCGAAAATGATGAATCTTACCTTGAGGGGAATGCATGCGTGATCTTCTTCCAGATCTTTAAGGCAAATTTCAAGATGTAGCTCACCAGCACCAGCAACAATATGTTCACCACTTTCTTCAATTACACACTATAAAAAAAATGTTGCATTAAAAATAACCATTACTGTGGAAATAAGACCAATGGGTGTAAACAATGTAATCGCTGTATGGAAAAATACCACAAAAATAATTTCACTAAATCTTCACAGACATGCAATTGACATTTGACATTACAACAGCTACAATACAAAAGAAAATGGCCACAGCACACACAAAAAAAAGAGGAAAGAAAAAGTAATACTTTGCACCGGACAAAAATTAAACAAAAAGAGGGAAAAGCTCAAGACTGATAGGGATGGTCAATGGTTTCTTATAATAAATGCTGTTTTATTAATTTTGTAATGTGGTTTTGACCCAAAAATTTTGCTCCGACCTATATATATGCACATACCAACTGGAAATTAATAACTTTTTAATGGCAAAATTGAGTGGTTAGTTTCACTTAACTAAGCTTAAACCACCACTGCATAGCTGATGACATAGGGCTGATGACCAGAAAGTGCTGATGAAATAGTTAATACAACGCTATGTACCATGTGCCTGCATTTATTACTTTTTAAAAACGCGTCGTTATGCTCCTTTCCAAATAGAAAAAATCTAGTAGGGTATGACAAAAAAACCAGACAAATTCAATGAAGCTGTTTAACATGCCCAACCCTTACTTTTAAGTTCACAACAGCCAATTTTAGTTGGTTTGACAAGCATGGTCAGAACCTGCACCATTAAACTTTTAATTTCCTGATATCTTGATATAAAATAACAAGTTTCACACAGTAATAACAAATTTACAAACATGATACACAAATATATTGTAATAATTCTAAAGCTTCTCTTAAACTACCGACAATTAGTTACAGGTTAATTATTGGAAAAATACTTCATATCCCATTTCTTAAATCGTCACGTAACATTTGCAGGCATTATATTGACAAACACAAACAAGTCTTAATGACAATGATAAAAGTCACTATCCCCACATACCTGTACCATAGGATCTGACTTAGCCAATCGCTTTAAACCCTCTACTAGTTTTGGCAAATCAGAAGGATTCTTTGGTTCCACGGCAACACGTACAACTGGTGACACTGAAAACTTCATGACACGCAAATTGTGTGCTTCATCATATGTTGAGATTGTTCCAGTTTTGACAAGATATTGATCAACACCAACCAATCCACAGATATTACCACATGGAACATCTTCAATAGGCTCAACATAACGACCCATCATCAAAATGGTTCTACATAAAGAGAAAGAAGTATTTATTTGAATTTCTGAATGATTCCAAAGTGCTTACCTCAATCAGGCACAAATTACAAATACACTGATATCAAAATATATGTAACAAGCAGTTAGTTACTTAGTTGCAGCCAACCATCGTGGGTACTTTTAAACTACTCACAATCTAATGATAAATCTTCACTCTAATATTTTACCACTTAAAATGATTAAGCAAGGAATTCAATAGTATTGACAGAACATACACCTAATGGAAATAAAATGCATACATTAAACAATTGGTACAGAATTTGATATTGCGATTTATTGTGACCTCATTTATCTGGTTAGTTGATAACAATCTCAGTCTAGACAAATAACTTCATGCTCATAATATCGATCATAACAATCACACATTTAATTAATTCAACCAACCTTTGAATAGCTTTGTTATACAGATCTTCCTTTTTGCCTGGTATGTAATTTGGTCCCATAATCTTAACTTTTTGACCTGTGGCAACTTTTCCTGAAAAAACACGTCCAAAAGCATAAAATCTCCCTTTATCTGAAGTAGGTACCATCTTCGAGACATACATCATCAATGGTGCTTCTGAATTACAATTCTTTATTCCAAGAGCACATGGGTCATCTTGAGGACCTTCATACAACAATTCCATCCTGTACTTTTGGGCAGTGACTGGTGATGGAAGATGGATTGTTATCATCTGAAGCAGTGTTTCACCAGCAGGTAACCATTTCTGCATAATAACTTTGAGAAGCTGTTTACCTTCTTTTTCTTTATCTTCAGAAGTCAACTTAATACTAAGTGACTCCAAGAGTTTGTTGTATTCATCTTTCTTAAAGTTCATTACAGCATCAAACATCTGAAAGAAAATATGGGATTTTGAATCATATACTGGATTTACACCTCAAATGACAAAAATCGCCACCACCAGTCAATGTTTACTTCTGGCCAAAAGAATATCTTGAACCATAAAAACAGAGAAAGTGTAATTAATATTACATAACAAAGGACCAATTGACATTTCACACAAAGCAAGTGTAGAAAAAATAAACTGGTCAATAGAAATCAGAAGGTAGCAACTAAGTCAACTATCATGTTAAAAGAGACACACCCATCCCAACTTCTTTTCTCAATTACCAAAACTCATAACAAAAAATGGCCACAAATGCAACAACAACAAAACTAGAGCAAAAACAAATGCAATATGTAAAAAATTTAATACTGAATAATAGTTTGTAAAAATATATTTAAAAATTCTTAAATTCTATCCAATTTCCCCATACAATGACCAAAAATCATTCCCTTAGGCTTAACACTGCAGATGAAGTTTTATGAACATTACCAAGAATTTGCTTACACTACAAATTATCAAGCAGTTGGTGCATATTCTAAAGTATTTCCAATTAAGTTGGAACATATTAACATCCATTTTCGTGTTTTCATCCCTTTATTTTTATTAGGCTTTCACTGTGTTGCCATATTTCCACCCTCGCAAACATTTTCCTTCAAAAATGCCAGCAACTACTATGTGATTTAACACAGTCATTCTACTAATATTGGTTACAAAGATTAAGAGATGGCTGTCAACAGGAGTCTACAGGAAAAACAATTTCAACCATCAGTAAAAAGTAGTTTCATCCCCATGTGTTAACCAAAAAAATCCCAATAACCTAATATTCTCAGTTAGGGCATTGGGGGTTCTTCTGCTTCTACTAAAAATGACTGGGTGATACTGCACCAAAAATCCCAAATACTAAGCCACTAGAGCAAACAAGAAACTAAGATGTGACCAAGTTACCTTTTAGCAACTACAACTATACATACAATATAAACACACCTCAAATCTAGTAACAATATATTGCCATGCACTGTATATTTCATTTTCAAGCAATTTCTACAGGCTGTTACTGTAAGATAACTAATGTAAGCAGTTATATCTAAACAATTAGATCAGTTTTCAAACAAAAATATTTTTGTGAAAAAACTGTTACTTGTATTACTTGTTAATTTCCTTACCATTACACAGTTCTAGCTTTAAAAATATTTGTAGCAATTAACATCCATATAAAAAGGATGTTAAGATTTTCTGCACAGCACATTACTTTGCCAAAATTGACTTGAAAACCAGGTTTAAACTAGTGGTTCTGCATGCCAATTAAAATTATGCAGCTTGACGATTTATAACAACAAACCTATTCAAAAACTTTTGGCAACTGGTAATTTACCACTTAAGCCACTAGTTACCTTAGCATGCACCAAACAGTGTCCTTGGGCAGTGTAATTAGAGTAAAAAGATAGGAAAATTGCAAAGCTGTTGGGCAACACTAACCTTGTAAATTGGATCAAGAACAAACTGGCAAAAACCTCTAACATATCCATCAGCTGCTTCTTTTTTCCATTTCCTTTCTTTGGGGCTGAAAAACTGATCACCCCAAAGACGTTTCATGAGCTTTGGAACCTCTATCTTGAATTTCTTTGAGTAGATTTCTGCAAACTGTTTCAGGGTGAAAGCCCAACCATGTAGACCAGAACCAAATCCAACTGTGCCTTTGGCAGGATCAACCTAATAATAGTAAAATTCCAAGAAAAATTATACCCTAGTGAGATCCTGCCATACAATGTCAACCATCCTACAGCTTCACACCTACCTCTTTAGGATTGACAAAGCAATATGTAAAACAACTGTATAAAAAAACAATCAGGAATATCCTTTTCAAAAATTATGCAAATGGTAAATAGCTTCAGTTTCACACAAAAAGCTGATTAATCCCCTTTCTCATTGGGTGGCAGGAAAAGTACGTCTTCAAAATTTCATTTGATTTCTACCATTACTCTTCCAAAAGACAAGAGGGGACTTGCCTACAACCACATTTATTTGCAGCAGTTGCAGCAGGTACGGTAGTCAAATATAAAGGTTTCAAGGCCTTGAATTTAGATGTCCCTTGCTTCTAGTTTGTAGACTCGTTCCCTTCCTGAATTATGGGACACTAAGAAGCAAATTCTAATCGTCTGCAATTTGTAGTGTTTCTTCCTTGTTTTAATCTTCATTTCTTTATTTCTACCCACTTTCAAGGCTGGTCAAATTGCAGTAGTTTGTTAACCCTTAACACCATAGAATGAGTGTGGTGGTCCAACAAAGATGTGAAATAACATCTTCATTTATTGTGAAGTTCCTGAAGACCAAAGTTTATCTTAATACTACAAAATGAAAAGGTGACTTGAAACTTCCACAGGCATGCTACAAACCAATGACTGCTCAGTATATTCAACCTTACTGCATTTAGCTAGTTTATAATAACACAAATTTCATAAGTGAATACTCTTATTTAGGTGCAACTACTAAATTCACCATTTTTTCCATAAAATACTTTTTTAGTCAGCTTTTTAAGCTTTTTATGTATACATGCTTGTAAAATAAAGTATCATGTAAAGTACCAAGACGTTCTGCATGAACGTGGTAACTTGTTCTACTTTACGTACTGTGAGAAGGAAGCCAGTTGCCAATACTCATGCATTTATTAATAATTTATTCATTCTGTAATTCAAAATCTGGCTTGCACCTTTTCACAAGTAGCAAGTCAAATATCTATAAAAACTGTTCTTGGTAAACGGCTCCAATTATTTCAGCCTAATTTGTGGGCATACACAACAGATAATGAATAGTGACAAACTAACTTGGCTACCCAAGAATAAGACCAGGCTTGACAAATCTGATTAATGTACACAAATACTTAACGACTAAAAAAATTACCACAGTTCAGAAAACAGAAGTTAAAATTTCTAAACTATCCAGACCAAGTTGATAGTAAAAATGCCAGTTAACGTAGGTCATATCTATCTTTAAAATATATTGTTCAAAAAGAACGTCTATCACTTTAATAGTTGTAAGGAAAGTATACAATTGAAACAAACCTGAATTGGTCCCATAGGCCCATCATCTTCACCATAGGTTGCAACAATAACATTAACACTCTCCACAATTCTTTGGAAAGTCTGGTAAAGATCCTCCTTCTCCAACTGAAGCTCAAGAAGTGCTCTGTCCATCTTGTTCATGAAAAGTACTGGTTTAATTCTTTCTGAAATTGCCTGACGCAAGACAGTTTCTGTTTGTACACAGACACCTAAGAAGAAAAAAGAAGTGAAAATCAAGGTTACAAGGTTTCTGTAATTAAAACTGTTGTCAGTAAGTAAAGAAGACATTCACACAAGTACTTCGTGTACAAAATATAAACACATCTTTGTGCAACTTTTGATTTCCTTGACCTCCATTTTTGCTAGTAACAATTCGCCAACAATTCATTTTATCTTGATACAGATCCAACTCAAAGATAGTTCTAACACATTCACTTTGTCAACCAACATCACAAAATTAGTTTTTGCTCTCTTGATCACTGTACCAGATATTTCAGCGCCACAAGACAACTTAGTGATTTTTACTACACTACCCCAAATTCTGCACCAAGTAAGTTTGTGCTGGAAACCCTTTTCTTGAAATCCATCTTTAACATTAAGAAATCTAGATAGATCTGCTAATCCTGAACACAGTACACTATCTCTAGATAGTTTTGGGCAACTTTCAAATTCATTTTGTGAATTGCAGAAAAAAGCCCCTGAATTAGGAGCCAAAATAAATGACCAGGAAACATTGTCTTCGGACAGGCTTCCCTTGTATCAGACTTAAAAACATTTTTTCTAGTCTGGTAAAGTCCTGCATGTTTAAGTTTGGGGAAAGAACCACTTTTTGCAGATCCAAGGGTGCCAAAATGCTGAAATGGACATACATTTGCTTCATATTGCTCCACCAACTTGTGACATTGCTGTAGCACTTAAAGACTATTTTCGGCCAATTGTCTGTTTACAATATTTTTGTCTATGATGTGGGTTGCCCTGACAAATGTAGAAATTGTTCTCACAGTACGAACAGTCATCTCTGAGCAAACCTAACAGTAAATAGTTTCAAAACCCACTCTTTCTACTGCACAGGGCCAGCATTTTTACCAATACCATGACAGTTCCTTCCAATATGATCTTTTATATGGAATACAAACTTTTCAGTCTTTTACTTTAGTCAAAGGAGAAACTTTAGATTGAATTCAAATTTGCAAGTTCAATCTTATACTTGAGTGCATTCACTGGCTGAAATCAAACCAATAAATGAAAGAATACTAGCTGTTGTTCTCCAAGGAAATCTGAAAACTATGAATGTGATTAACTACTCCCCAGTTGAAGAAACAAAACACAAAACAAAAAAGCCCAGCAGATGTGTGTGGGATAACTGGTTTTCTTGACCGTCCATGATGGTAACTACTCTTGACACAAGTGATACTATGAGATATTTACCTGATTATGGATAATAAATGAACCATGCCTACCAACTAATAATGTTATCAAGTGTCACAGAAAGACATTTCACAAGCTCCATGATTACAACAATAGAAGCATGGATGAAATTCACTAAAGCTGGCCAATACAAAAGTAATTACCAAGAGTAAACACTACCCCTTTAAATGTTAGTGATGGAAACTTATGTTTGAGATTCTCTGTGGACATCCTGGTGTAACTACAAAACACCCATCCTGTACATGTTGGTTGATGATGGGACTTATGCTCAGGATTCTCTGTATGCCCCCTATATATATATTGAAGTGCATGCAGCTTACCAAAGGCAATTAAAAGTTTCTTTTAGGGAAATTTCAACATGTGTGGGTGTAAATGCAAGCATGACAAAAAAGTGTGCCTAAGGAAAGATCTCAGTCAGCCAATAACATATTTAAAGCCCTCTCACATTTTCAGTCTACTGAAAATGTTACACTAGGGTCTATCAACAGCTGTAGCTAACACAGCAGTGTCACCTTTTACAACTTTGTATTTTGAAAGACTAAAACAAAGGAAGAAAAAGATTTGATATTTTTTTAACATTTAATTATGTTTAGTAGTAAATTTGATCAACCACAAGAAAGCACAGATTTTGATAAAATCATGCTGTGTAAAAGATGTATAAGAGTACCTGGATCAAGTGGACAGTACTATCTCTTGTGCTTGACCAAAAGTTATTATTTACAAGGCTATGATTCATAGCATCTTGGATATATACTGCAGGGCAAATAAACATACAGGGGTGACATGTAAAATTCTTTCCAGTTTTACTCTTCATCCACATTACACTTTTTTGTTCTTTCTTTAAGCAGTCTGATTTTCTGCTTGGAAATGCTGCTTTTTGGAACTATATATTTCTAAACTTTGCAAAAACAAAAACTGCAAACATGCTAAGATAGGTACTACTTACCACTAACACAGTCAACAACAACAAGGGCACCATCAGTAACACGCAATGCTGCAGTGACTTCAGATGAGAAGTCAACATGGCCAGGGCTGTCAATCAAGTTAATAAGGAAACCATTCCCATCCTTTTCTTGGCTGATGTATCCCATATCCTCTTCACCCAATTCGTAATACATTGACACCGCCCTTAACAGAAAATGACAGGAATTACATAGGTTCATATGCACAAATTATTTAATGTGTTCCCAAAAATCTTAAAAAAAACTATTATGAAAATGACAAGGATGGAGGGAGAGAATGGTGGTGATTGTGATATTTTCTAACTGTATATCCTTTATACATAAGGAATGTACAGAAATGATTTGACAAGGGCATGGTCTTGTACTACAGTAGAATACACATGCCATGTTTAAGTTTCTTTTGCAAGGTCTGTCTGTAATTTCATATTTTATACCTTATGAATTCCTTACACGGTTGAAACAACTATCTCAGCTTTACGTACTTCCTCGCATATAAAAACCATTTACTGGGAATTCCTTAATGATCCAACCCAGCATCTAATTTCTGTCGACATAACATCAAAATTAAAACCTGTCTTGCCAGTGTAAAAATATTTCTCCTTTTACATGATCCCAGTTTCACTGTAAATATAAATGGACTGTTTTTAATAATCAGGGCCTTGTGACAAAATTTCCAAAAGTAGAAGTCTCTGGAAAGGAAGACAACGTGGATACATAAAAAGGCAAGTAGATGTCTCAACATCTTTTCAAGACTATGTTGAAGTGTTGCAGATGGATGTAGTGGCTGGCAGCAATTGTAAAACAAATATTGACTGCTGAAAGAAATGAATGAAGTGCATAATTTACTACGTAAAAATTAACTCATCTTGAGAGCAAGTAAAACACCCACTGGAGTTGTGTATCTTTTTCACAACTCCAGTGGGTCAGTAAAGGGGTAGTTTATTTCTAACCATAAAAATTTAATATGCATAAGTAATAATATTCAAAGTTATTATCGCATTTCATTACGTAACACTTCGTTAACACCTCATTAAGTTTCAATTAATTATTTACCATAATAAATTAATTAGTTTGCTTCTTATTTGCAGAACCAAAAATTGGCCTTCCAGGCTAGTTAGCAATATTTTCACAAAAATGCTGGACCTAAAAATATGAAGTCAGTGACCTAAGCTACATTTATAATAATACAAATTCTTTAATTTGCCATACGAAAAATTAACTGGCAAGCCTTTTTCAGTCCTTCACACAATAGTACTTGCTCAAATTTCATTCTTGGCCACAAAACAACGATTACAACACAAAATGAAAAATCACAACAGCACGTACGTGGATTTAATAGTAATGCATCTCTCCTGTTCATCTTTCCTTGTATCAGTAAATCTCATCTCTCCTGCTTTTGCCTGTGCAATAATTCCTGCCTTTGTAACAAGGGAATCTGTCAGTGTTGATTTCCCGTGATCCACATGAGCGATGACGGACATGTTCCGGATATTCTTCTTCTTGTCCATGATCCCACGGACCTTTTAAAGAGGATTTGGAAAGCACATTTTGGTTTACTTCACCCAAAGACATATAAAAAAGACCTGACTTTAAATAGTTAATAGGATAACAAGCCTTACCTTAGTCCTTCGTGTTACATCCCAAGAATCTGATTGGCATTCATATGAAGGGAATACCGTGAACAAATAGGGTAACTTCAACAAACCCCTCTTTCTTCTAATGTTCTTTTCGTCGTAAACACAACTTTTAGTTTACTTAAATCTACCATAAGCCTGAGAAGGCTGTAAAACGAGTGGTTACAGAAAAAGTTGAATGAATAATCGATGCTTTCTGGAAAAACTGTCATCCAATGATTACCCTTAGTTTAAATACTAAACAAGTATTTTATATCTCCAAGCATCCAAAAAATATAAAAAATGGCCATACAGTAAGGTAGATAAATTATTATAGTGGCTTGGACCAGACCATTACTCTCGACTGGCTGCCCAAGAGAAAAACAACCACCAAATGATCTTTTAAAATAATGGATTTTTAGTCAAGGTTGTTAACTTATCATTGTACAACCTGTCTTTCAGTAGACTGATGTTCAGACTAAGTAACTGCATCATTAAATTTTCTACTTCAATGGAGGAAAACATTAAACTGTGAAAACCATCCACACGTTACTCTTTCAATCAACAGAGGGAATCTGATCATCTTCAGAAACAAAGTGCACCACATACGAATAAAAATGTAATACGATGAAATGCTAGTCAATCAATTCGAGACTCACCTGGTCTATGCTAAAGTTCACCTAAAAAGAAAAAGAAAAATGATCGATAAAATAAGCCATTGAGAAGGCGATATTCTCAGTTATTATTTCTGGTAAAGTCTGTAATTTTCCTTAAAAATAACGACACAAGTACTTCAAACTATCACTGATTTCCATGTACTACCGAAATGAAGATTAAAATGAGGTAAGGAACGTACCATTTCGGCGGATTTTTGAAGCAACCACTATCACTAAAACTCTGCCCGTATAACTTCGGGTCTTGGTGCTCCACGAAAAGGAAATTAAAAGGACATCAATCGATCCATATTGCGCAACGTGGATGCAACAAGTCAGCGGATTGAACACCATTAAAACGAGGCTCGGGCTCGGTTAACTCCATTGCTCACATTGGGCTTCTTCTTGGATGCGCGGTTGAAGAAATGAAATTTGCCCCCAAAACCAAAGAAAACAAAAAAACAAAGAAAGGACTTGATCATTTTTTTCATGACATGCTCATTTTCATTTCATTACATCAAATGCCTGCTAAGTCAAGAAATGGCTTAAGGGAGAAGAGACGGAAAAGAAATATATTTGCTTTCTTTTATCTATTCATTTTATCTATTTTTTTATCTACTTATTTATTTACCTATTTGTTCATTCATTCAAGTTTTTATTTATTTATTAATTTTAATATTATTTTTTTGTTTACTTATTTAATCATATTTAGTTCTGACGAAAGAGCTTTCTTAATGGTGTGCAGTACTATATGGGATCGTTGACATATTTCGTAGTCAACTTTCGACCTATTTTATACTACCCCTCCCCCTTGTAATTAATCGTAATCATTTGGTGACCCCCAACCAAGATTACGTGATCATCTACTTAACCACCCCTAAATAATTTTACAGAAATTGATGAGTCCACCCGAAAAAGTACCCCATGATCTACCCTAGCTATAACAAGAATTAAATAAACAAATTTTGTTGAATACATATCTCTTAACAAAAAAAGCCCACATTATTTGAAGATCAATACAACAGGTGTAAAAAGCTGGAAACGATCGTTTATCCTGCCAAAGATATTTCGATAATCAGCAATGGTGGTCGGTCCTGATTCTATGTGGCCATCGCTCTCAACTTCA
Organism: Morbakka virulenta; assembly: GCA_003991215.1. Taxonomy (NCBI): domain Eukaryota; kingdom Metazoa; phylum Cnidaria; class Cubozoa; order Carybdeida; family Carukiidae; genus Morbakka; species Morbakka virulenta. Next base: position 239,944 of record RDPX01000263.1, read on the forward strand.
CTAATATCACTTTCGTCGGATGGTTCTTCTGCTGCTTCCTTCTTCTTTTTGCATATCCGTTTGTGCGTATTCATTGCAGATATTGTCGAATAATAGATTTTACAAACTTTACATGTGTGGCGTTTAATGATTCTCTCGCCTTTGTTATTCCTTTGTTGGAGTGATAGACAGTACTCATCGTAGCAAACATCTAATTTCAATGACGAGGCAACAAACAGGGACTGGAACAAGGATCGAAATGAGCCTGTCACTTGGTCGATTGCCATTTTTTGATGTGCCAATTGGTATTGGAGATGGAAAGAATCGCTGAGGGAAAAACTTGATGTAGTTTGTTCTCCATTCTTTGCAGCAAGACCTGTCAGTGCACTTCACTATCTGCAACATGTACTGTGACTGGCGAACACGTTTTTCTTTCTACTTTTCAGACTTCTGGAACAAGACTTCGCTTTATGCTCTTCTTCAGGCGGGTATGTATACGAACCAATGACTGGGTAGTTGTCAATAATTGTTTTTGACCAAATTTCTGCAAGGACTTTTCCAGCAGCTTCAAAGTTCTTGATTTCAAGCTCTGAATCAATGGTCTTGTTTGATGAATCCAAGTAGTTTTTAAAAGATCGAAAGGTAGAATGATGCCGGCGGTATCCTTTGACAAGGGTGCCATTTGTCTTTATTTCCGTTATACGCACTACTACCAGGCGCATGTGTAAACACAAAAAACAGCATCTAGATCGTTGTTTTCGAATTGTATCGCCGAAACTGCTGAAGTCTGTTGGTTTTATAGAGCTTCATCCGGTCTGCCGTCTACTGAAATAAAAACAAGCGGTTTGACACCCTTGTTTTGCGTTAATGCAGCAACTTGTAACTCATGTAATTGAAGAGTTCTTTCAAAATCGTCAGAATGGGTTTCTGCACAGCTTTTGTCATGTTCACCACTTCTGATGGAAATACATGTAGGGCCATTGTAACTTATTTCCCCATCTTTTTTTAATCAGGCTGCATAGAAAGAGGGAATAAGTTTATGCTTCTCCAATATCGGAAATTCATGGTCCGGTAACATCACTTTGTATTCCAAATGCATTAATATTACTGTTTACTTCTTAGAAACAAGCAACACCAAGGGTACACGTGCTTTATCATCTTGGGAGAGAAAAAACACTTGGTCATCTCCAAATAAGTTGGCAATTTCTTTGCGAAACATGACTGATTCCATTGTAAAATGACCATCGGGATGTCTCTTTCTTGAATCGTTTTGTGGCCGTTGAAGCTTTACTGAGACAGTATGAACATACCTCTTCCCATCACTGTGACGCATATTCACAGGTATGAGCCTATAATAAGTTGCTGTTCTGCTCAATTTATAGCCCTTTTTTCTGAACAGTTTTTCAAATCATCCAGGGAGCGCAGGGAGTAATAAACCTACGCACTGCGGTGTTCGTTGGTAGAAGATCCTGGGATTGTGATCGAGAGGATCGTTTCATGTAAACAATCCATTTGACCTCCAAATTTGGTCGCCCAGCTGTAGTTTTTACTTCAAGTTCCTTGATTTTTTATGCTGCCTCAGGATGTTTAGCCGCTATTCCCTTGAGAACATGCTTTCATTTGCCCCGGAGTTTTTGTTGTCTTCTAGCTAGTGACTTTAGCCGTTTGATCTTCTTTTCAACGGTTTCTCTCTCTGCTATCAATGCTTTCAAATGGTGTTTACTCTCCAATGTTAGACCAATTTTTTTTCTCCAAATCAGCAAGGTTTGCAATTGATTCATTCAAGACGTTTAAACTAGTAGTGCATTTGTTTTGGGGTGGTATTTCGCTCTTTTTCTTCTCACTACTTTTCTCCTCAGTCTGGTCAACAACAATTTCAGTATCTAGAAGTAAGCATGAAATCTATTTCAATATCAATCCTCCTTCATCTGTCAAAAAATCTGAAAATAAAGACCCGCAGAATCAAAATTCGATAGCGAGAGACCTAGTACTACTTTTTGAAATTTTATGGATTTTTACCTTGAACAGATTTGCCAACATTGGAGTGATTCTCATTCTCACTTGGCTGGATGATTTGGATGGTAATGTTGTTGAAGTTTCGACTGGTTTTGTGGAGGTTTTGACTTCAAGTTTGACCAGAAGGATAACTGTTTACTATGTGTTGTGTTCTTCTTCATTTTTTTCCCCCATCATTTTTGACATTGTTCGAAAGTGTCTGTGCTTTCTGTTGTTGCAATACCATTTTCAGACCAGGATATGCCTTCTTGTAGGCATCAACTAATTGGTTATACCTTTTTGTATTCGGGTCCATTACTTATGTTGAGTAGAAAAGACTGTATAAACTAAAATAAAACTATTCTCCCATCATTTTTCTGGCTTCTCAAGAAATTCGAATTGCAATTGCGAATTCCATTGCAAGCCAAACAATGGAAAGTCTTCTTTTATCGTGACGTCAAGCACTACTCAAATTTATGAATTACAATTTAACAACAACAACAACAAAGACAAAAAACAAAAGAACTTTCATGAATCTTAGTATATATTGAATTTAATTTTGTATGAAAGCGAAAAGAGCAAAGGAAAACAAAATACCCTATTAATTATTTCATTATTTGTTTATGTCATAAAAGCTGTTAACCCCCTTCTCCCCCATAATCAAGCATAATCAATTTTGATGACCCCTTCCCCTCCTTGATTACGTGATATATAAACGATCCCTATTCCAAGACATAAAAGTGTTTGCAAGTAAGGCCTCTACTGGTAAACCGTAAAAACTAGGTATGAGGACATTACCGAGAGGTTCATTGGCAATTACTCAGAAAATAAGGACAGCAAATTATCAAGGAAGCAATCCCAGATAGGACTTGTATAGAGTTCAAAACCAAGGAATGCGTTTTGCAAAAACATAAACCCCCTAAGGTATCCCACTAAAAGCATGTCAAAAGTGAAATAGTTTATGGATTCATTTTAAAACAAATGCATAAAGGTTTGGGTTGGTTGACATTACTAGAGATGCCTAAAGTTCTTCAATGAAAAATTATTTATTTACCAAGTAAATCAGTGTTAGTAGAAGTGTAACAGGTACAAGCAAGAGCAAGACAGAATAAAACAAAAATTCTAGAAGATCAGTCTGTCAGTGCTAGAAACTTTAAGTCTTTCAAAATGCTTTACACAATTTAAGAAAGAAAACCTTTTCTTGCATACCAAAATGCAGATTGGCTTGTTCATCTCTCTGCTTTGTAATCCATGAATAAACGGAGGAAAAATCGAATCAAAACCATTGTGGTAGAAAAATGCTGGACTGCTTCCAAATAAGTTCCATAGACATAGTTTTTCGTTTCCTTGAAGAGATAATCGTAATCTGTGGTAAGATTGTTTTATTTCACCCAATGTTTTATTCCAAACATTTTTGCCGACGATGAACTGGTGAAGAATTAATAAAAACTGCCATTTAATGGCTTTTATTATATAGTGAAAATGAAAAGATTACCCTATTCCCCCGCATATAAGCCCATGGGCTTATAAGCGAATATTTTAAGATTTTGAATTTCGCTCTCCTGAAAAACGCTCTCGTATATGTCCATGGGCTTATAAATTTTTAACCCAAAATCAGTAAAGGTGGAGAAAAAAATGGCATATTTCAATAATTTTTTTTTCTTTAATCATTCTAATGCACTACTGGTGCTTTTACAGCATTCTAAACTTAGTCAATTTCAATGTCTGTGTCTTCTGAACATTCGTCCGAATCGACTTCACTTTCGTAATCTTGTTGTTCTTTATTCTCTTCGTTGCTTGATTGTTCTTCATCGATTGTTGGTTGTTCTGCATCGATTGTTGGTTGTTGTAGTAACTCCTCTTCTCTTGCCAACATCATTTCTTCCACTTCAAGAATAAGGCTCAATGGAACAGCTCGATTCGTTATCGCTTCTTTTAAACGAGAGTGTAAAACATCTAAATTACCATTCCATTCAATATAACCACATTGTTTGAAGCCACTAACGATCATTTCATTCGGAACCTCTTTCCATGCTTCTTGAGCCCACTTTGCCACCATTTCATAAGACGCTCTTCTCCTCTTTCCCGTCCTTGTATACTCCACTTCACCGCAATTCATCCAGTCGGCCCACGTATCTTTTAAACGGTCTTTGAAAGACTTGTTAACGTGGGTATCTAAGAATTGAAGCAGTGGGGTCATTCCACCGTCGATATACTTCATATCTGTCTCAAGATTTTGAAACGCTGAACCAACTTCATCACCCATGTGTGATTTCGCAGTATCCATGATTAACAAGCTTTTCGTTTGCTTAAAAAAACATCCTGGTCTTTTCTTGAACAAACCATTGTATTTAACTAACATCATGTCCCTTGTCATTGTTTCTCCCTTTGATCCCTTTATTAGCATTCCTGGTGGATATGTTCCTTTTGGAGCTTTCTTCAGATTCTTAAAAATAATCATTGGTGGAAGTTTGAAAGCCTTATATTCATCACCTTGCTTCTGAACTCCTGGGGTTAACACAGCAGTAAATCTTAATTTCTCATGTCCTGTTGTTGCAATGTTTACAGTTTGAATGCCGCTGAAATCGTAGGTTGTAGATCTCGGCACATCGAAGTAACATGGGGTTTCATCCATGTTTAAAATAATTTCGTAATCTTTGGAGCAATCTTTCATCTCAGCCAGAAAACGGTCTGCTCGTTCTGGTGCATCTACAGGTATTTTTTGTCCTACACTTGTAACACGGCGGTAACTCAGATTATTTCTTTTCAGTGTTCGACTTAGCCAACCATTTGATGCCTTGAACGTTTCAGCTGGATTAGGATAAATTTTGGAAAAAGTGTTGTTGCTTTTCTTCTAATCATTTTTCCTGTAACGGTTTGACGTTTTCCTCTTTCTTCTTTTACATATTGCACAAGAGTATCTTCAAGGAGTGGAAACTTTGCCTTCGTCAGCCTTATTCGTCTTTTAGATCGAGACTTCACATCCCTGGTTATGCAAACATTTTCTATTGTTGTGCGTTGGTTTTTCCATCGACGAATGTACTTTCTATCTACAGAACAAACTTTAGATGTTGCTGAAATATTTCCATTGTTTTCATCTAATGTTTTCAATACTGTTTTCTTGAAGCTCAACTTGTAGCTTTTCCTGGCTTCCGTCTTTAAAAAGAATTTTCACTGCGCGTTCAAATGATATTTCTCCTTTCGGCGTTCGAATGTTATTTCTCCTGTCTACGTTCGAATGCTATTTCGAACGTTTACAAACGAATAATCTAACTGTTCTCACTGTTGCAAGAGTTACACTTTAATATCATGGCAAGAACATCAGGACACAAGCCTTACAGTATTACTTTTAAAAGTTTTATTACTGGTCATCATGTGTACAAAGAAGTTTGGTCGCCTGTTTTAGGTGAAGATTTGACATGTTTACCTGAACCAGAAAATTCTCATGATAAATATGCTATCAAAGTTTTAAAAAACAAAACTGTTGTTGGTCATGTTCCAAGGGAAATTTCGCGATACTGCTGTTACGCATTAAACTCAGGAGGAAAAATGAAAGCTACAGTATATGGTCGAAGAGAAAATAAGCGAGGGAATGGTTTGGAGGTCCCGTGCAATTACTTACTGAAAGGAGCAGATAAATATCTTGGAAAAGCAGAGTGTATTATAAAAGATATTGTTGGAAGAGAAAAGATCGTCTAATGAAAAGTATCCTTCTCAATGAAAAATGTCATTCTTGAAAATATCTCTCGCTTATAAACCCAGTGGGCCTATACCCGGGTATAAGCCCACGGGCTTTTAAGCAGGGTGGGCTTATATGCGGGGGAATAGGGTACTTAGATATTATTTTCGTGCCTTTTAACAATAAGTAAAACGGAAAAGACGATCTAAAAATTGTGTTTGTCTCTTCTAAAATATCGAACCATGCCAGATACCGAGGTTTTAAACCGAATACAAATTTTAGGTTTGACTTTATAGTGTGGTGTTTGACATTGTACCAAGCTATCAATTATGTTACACATATCAGAATATCAACAAGTTGCAATATTCTCGTCAGCTATCAAGTACCGTAATCTCAAAGTAGCTTTCAGTAACAGTTCCAAATTAAAGTCTCCATGCTATGTTACTCAATATATACGTGGGTCCCATCACTGATTTTTATGCACACATATATATGAAAAAAACTCTTGACATAGGTGGAGTTTCTGTACTTCGCAACCTCGACAGATAATGGATGAAGTTTAATTGAAGAGCTAGTAAAGCAACAGTCTTCAAGGGTAGTACAGAAAAAGAAAAGCTCCTGGTTGCATCAGCAATGGAAGTATTTGTGGAAAATGGAAATAAATTGGATAGGCCTACGAAGTGAAATGGTATGGGGGATTCCAGAAATATCAGGCTAACAAGGTTAAAGATGCGATCTAGGATTAGCCCAAAAAAATTTAGGTAGGAGATAGGAGCACGGGAATAGATGTTGCCAAGATACTTAATCAATACATGATAGGATTTTTCGGGTATGAAATACATCTCTAAGTGAGGTACACCTTCTATGGAAAGTGGCAACCTTCATGGAAACTGTCTTGGGAATAGTTTGGTCAAAAAATTTCCAATATTGATCCTGAGAGAATGAAAGCATAAGAAGCCTAGCACCAGAACTCTCAGGAAGCTGAACATCATTTGTGGCTAGTGATAGAAAACAGAATTCTAGTGACGATTCACAGAAAGAACATTAGCTTACTTGACATTGAAAGTCACCAAATATTTTCTTTCCTATTCAGCAATGTTGAAAATATCATCCTCGAGAAGTTTCGCTATTCTAAAGTTTCTGAACAGAAGTGGTTTGTCCAGGCAAGAATAGATGGTAGAGCCGCCTATCATTATATCTAGTTCTAAAAGGATACGATCGGGGGATAATTAATAATTTGCAAAATGTAAAATTGAACTTAAGAGGTAACTCTGAGGTTCCACCATTAATTAACTACTGGACGAGTAGCCATACAGTAGAACATTGATACTACGACCACAGAGAAAAAAATCAAAACACGGACATGATTTTACACAACAAACCATATGCCTTGAGCTTTAAAATAAAACCAGGTTGCCAACTTTTATCGAAAGTCTTTAAAATGTCAAAAAGGGTAGTATTTGGTTTGGCAGGAATTTTTAGGTCACAGTGAGTAAGTTCAGTGATGACAGAAAGGTATGGAGTTGGTCAAAATGAATGCCAAGAGACTTGAGATGTTCAAAAGGGGAAATATTGAAAATACATAAAAGAAATTTACTTTTAATAGGTACCTACTATAATAAGAACGTTCACTAGAGTTCTTGAAGATTGAAAGGACTGCTTCCATGAAGGAAGGGAAATATGACTCATTCAACCACTTGTTGAAAAAATTTAGAAAAAATAGGTGAAATTTTAAAACCGAACTTTAAAGGTTTAATGGCAAGAATGCCAGTGGCTTTAGACTCTAAAAAACAGATAATGAGAGACACTACTAAGGTACATATAATTTGAATTTCGTCAATTCATCATTCCATCAAGTATAAAATTACCCGCAAGATACTGTACAAAACGTTTGGCTTTAGATACAGCAAGCTTTTGGGGATAAGAGGGGGATAGCCAATAATACAGAAGTCATCACTGCCGATGAGAGGATTCAGATCATTTTTTGAGAGAGCAAATATATCTGAGACTCCAGTGACAGGATGAAGAATAAATAAAACATTATTTGTCAAAACTCAACAACGTGGTTGAAGAGGGAATTAAAAATGGTACTTACCAGCCTACGAAGGTACTACCAATAAAAATCAATCTTGTTTCCAATTTTTCCTGTACCGAAATTTCGAATTGTATGAAAAATATGACAAAATGGGACCAACATCTAGCAGACTTGCCAAAGTTTATGCAATGGCTAAAACACATAAATTCAGCAAGAGAAACAAGAAAAAATTGAAACAATTAAACTCGGACCTATAATAGACCAAATTTACTTGTAATACTTGTAATACAGGTAATTGGCGAATACTTACGGCCTTTGTGATCTACCCAATTTAAGATAAAGGATACACATACTTTCCCAGACTTCATGAAGAAGTTACCATCTTTTGACAAAACCGAAGAATATGTGGCGTAGGGTATAGACTCGCTGTTTAAAAGTAAACCAATCAAGTAAACATGGGCCATATTATTGAAAAAATATATGACAGATAGAAGATTAAATCCATTGTTTCAAAACTGGTTTTCCAATGACTTATGATAAAAATCACTTCTCAAAGTACTTTCCAGTGTGAAGGAAAATTTTACAAGCAGACAGGCGGTTGTTCCATGAGAGGACCACTTTCCGGTATTCTTTCTGACATATAAATCAATAGAAAAAAGTGAACCTATAGTTCCATCTAATCCTACCTTTTGCAAACGTTTTTTGACGATATAATTTACCCGACATAGAGAAAAAATAACAATCAGTCTGTTTCAAGCCGTCATTGAGAACCACCCTGACATCAATTTAATATTGAAAAAGAACCTGGAAACTTTTTGGACACTAAGTTGCGTATCTTTGAAGGGCATGTTTCAACGTCTGTATATAGGAAAGAAACAAAACTAGAAATCCAACATACAGTAACGATACAAAAGGAATGTGGTAATTTTAGATCTCCACGGGGCACATAGAATCACATCTAATTTTCCATAAGATATTATAAAGTTAAAGAAAAAGCTTAGAAATACGAATGATCAGGAAAATTTGTAACCAGCGTCACCTATCAAGTTCAAACTAAGAAGCAGGATAAAAATGAAATTTCTTGAGCAACATAAGCCATTCATTATGATAGTAATACTATACTGTCCTGAAAATGAGAAATCTTCCAAGTCTATTTTGGACAAATTTAAAATATACAGAAAATCCCCACAACTTCTGAGTATCAGTTAAATAGTTAACAAAAAAGGTAAAGACACCTTTCCCTCTCAAGGATAACAGCATCCATCCCAGTTGCAAGAAGGTACAAGAAAGTATGTGTATATGTGGTGTCACATATATTGGAGGAACAATTAGAAACGTATACTAACGATGGGCAGAACACAAGTACCAAATAAGAAATACGACCCAGCAAAATACCTTGTGGAGAAGCCGGACCACAAATTCCATTGAAAAATCGCATCTTCCGCTCCGAGATAGTATAAATTAAAAGCTTTGTTTATATATCTCTCAAAAGACCATCCCTGAATGAAGAAATAGACCCTAACCTATTATAATTGGTTAGACATGGTGTCATCTTAGCAGCAATTAGTCCATAACTTGTAATTGTACATAGTCACATCTCCGTGACAACTAATCTTGTTTATACGTTTTTAATGTTGATAACGTTTATCCATTTGGACAGCATCCATGAAGTTATGACCAAAACCACTAATGTTAGTAAAGGGAATAGAAAGAGGTTGGAATAATTTAAGAAGCTCCTTTGCTTTCTAAACATTTACTCAGAATTTCCATATTAAGAAATCGACTATAGAATGCACCAAACCTCAAAGCAAGACCTGTATAATACGCTACAATGGCCACAACCCAAAAACTAAGGCAAAGACCAAGCATATGCTGTGGCCTCATCACCTCACAAGATATACATGGACGTATTCCTAACCATGCTTGACATGGCACTATATATAATCTCAGTCTCATGCAACTTTTGTTATGTCAGTCTTTCTGAGTGCATCTCCCGAATCAGGTCTCGTATACTACCAGACGGCCTTGCAGCAGCCAGAAAACTGACACGCTCAACTAAAGAGACCGTGGTCACACCAATACAAAAAAAACTGTCAAAAAACCCAAACCCAACCCAGGCCACTAAGCAAAATGAATTTAAGTAGTTGGCAAACAGCATCTAAAGCCTCGCAGAAAGCAACGACATACTCAGACTCAACAACCGAAAATTGTTATTGCACCACGCAACTTCAATGGCCGATGAAAGAGTTCTAGGCTGGGGTTTGGGTAAGCCAATCTACTTCTAAACAGTTTTTACTTAGATAAAATCTGCAGATGAGTTTGAAATAATAATTCAATAGGAAACAAAGAGCCAAGCCTCTGGGATAAGCATATAAATAATGCATCCTGATAAACAGTTGCCTATCGTACCCATCATATAATTGACGTCCAGTGCATTTTTTCTTCTTCTTGATTTTATTTTTTAGAGAAGCAATCGTAATGTACATGGATGACCTTCTGCAATAGTGTATCCCTCAAGCTGAATTTAACGCCCAAGGGCACGGTAAACGATTGTATCAGTGGCAAAGAAATATAGCCATTCGTTGTTGAGGCGTTGTATTGAAATCAAACTGCCGTCATAAGATGGTTACTTTGTTGAGGGCAAGGAACTCATTTACCCAATATTGGTCCATATCATTCTTTATTGTTTGTGGAACCCTTGTTTTAAAGAATACTTTTTGCCTGGTCGAAAGCCTACCACCGATAATTCATATCAAGCAAATGGAGGAAAACAAGTTTTTTAGTTTAAGTAGTAGGATAATTTCATAGAAGCTCGTTAAAGTAAATGTTTTAAAGAAGAAAAAATTATTGCTTGATTGTTTTACAATCGACCTTTATTTTACCATCACAGACCAATACAGTGCGTCAATTTGAGGATAATTTGGTCTCCGATGGAAATTCATTTTGCTTTTCTCGTAGCCAACTTTTTCCAGGATTTATGGGTGACGATTTCTTCACCTTAAGCGTCCTTAACCCCTTACTGTTAAATATTTGTCTATGTAGTAAGGTGATACCTATGCACTGGACATGTTTTACCCATCTCAGGGCGGCTTTAACGAAGATATTCTTGTTGACTTTCAGTCTTGCTCTCTTCAGGATTTCAACGCTTGGTATTTTACCCTTCCGAGCAATATTCTCTCTCTCTCTCTCTCTCTCTCTCTCTTTCTCTC
>RDPX01000263.1:251532-314977 GCA_003991215.1 Morbakka virulenta
TCTCTCTCTCTCTCTCTCTCTCTCTCTCTCTCTCTCTCTCTCTCTCTCTCTCTCTCTCTCTCTCTCTCTCTCTCTCTGTTGTGCTTCACATCACGTATTGTGATTCTCCACCTCTCACAGTTATGGAAATATCATAAATGTGAGAATAAAGACTGAGAAAGGCCGGACAGCTTTCCCGCCATGTGGATTCATCACTTTTGCAACCGAAAAAGCAATATTCGTAATCTGTTTAAAGGTCCTCGTCATAATTCTTAAAGCCTGGTCACAAATGACCGATATCTTGGCTGTGTTTGAGCATCTTTCTGCAAGAGTGACACAACAACTGTTCAGTGAACTATAGACGTGAATGTAAAGTGATACGTGGTGATTTTCCCAGAGCTATTTGTTTTTTTTAATCACTTGAAGTTTGAGCACTTTTGTATTGGATTATTGTAGAAAGGTTTTTTGTATATTGGGACAGCTGGTAGGTATATCGCCTTTTCTCGATTGTTTATTCTTAAGGTGCTTTGTATGGCAATTTTGGCTTACCTACTATCAAAAGTTACATATCCTCTTAGTGGAGTCGGTTGAGAGTAGAATAATGCATTTTCTAATGTCATCATAAAAACTGGAAAACGCACTAAATCCGATACGCTGAAGAAAATGGCCTGGGCCCAATTGTCAAAATGTCCCTGAAAGCAACTTTTCAATTTAAGCACCTAGTCTCAGTCCTCTCAGACAAAATTGTGATATATTGTAGAGTAACTATATATGATTCCAAGGTCATCACAGGCGTATGGTAATGGGGATAAGCTAGACATATAGTGTTCCTAGCAGTATCTCCAGCAGCCAGCCGCTGGCAATCAAGGTCTTGGTCATCACGTCTGGCTTGGTCTTAAAGCCCGGTGGAACTGTTTACACTGACAGGAGAACGGGTTGAAATTGGTCACCGTTGCATTGGAGCCAGTTGCTTTGAGTGGATGGGCCCCGTCAACCTAGGCAAGCAGCTTATCCAAGAGAAGGAAAGCATACCAAATATTCATAGCGCCTAAGTGTCCTCTTGTATCAGTCTACCCATTTCATTTTACTTATAGTTTGCCTTGATGTATTACGAAGGGGACTAGTTTCTGACTAATAAGTCTAAGGTCCTTGCGGTAGTCGGAGGTAACAAGAGATTTAGCAAATAGAAAAATCAGCTTTTTCATTTCGATTCATTACAGGGGTTCTCCTCCTCTTCACTGTTTGTAGAAAAATCAACTGGTGAATATTATTGTTATAAAATTTGTAGTTCAGGCTATGTACACATTTAGCATACAAGAACATGTTTACTGGTCTAAAAACTGCGATACTGGCAATTTTACCCAGACTTTCTTGGTTTTCATATTGTTCATGCCTCAGACTCTATGAAGTGACTGAAACGTTTTACACAACTTGATCGGTAGCCTTTACTCTATTCTGGGGTATAAGTACGGAAAAACGAGTAAGATGGCAATCTTTGACTTAAGGTTCAAAAGGTAACATTTAAGGTATATGCCAAGAAACAACGAAGAATTTAGTTTTATTAAAAATTGAGAACCAGCGGAGGTGACGAGAAGAATTTATGATGGTATGCCAAAAATGACACAAACCGTTTCTTGTGGGAACGATGACAGCAGTGGACGAAAATGAATATACGGATTTTAAGAGATGCAAGGTCAGTTTTTAAAGAATATGGATGGCAGTCATTAAATTAAATTGCGGCGATGGATGAGGAAAACGTATTTAAAAGTTGGAACAAAAACTATTTCTGTATCGCAAGTTTATCAAGCCCAAGTATATGTAGAAACAAATTGGAAATACCTCTGCATTGCGTCCGTCATGCGGGGCGGAAGGGCTGGTGAAAGCAAAGAGAAGATAATTGCAGCAATTGGATTAAAAAGACGGTTATACGACAACTCAGCTACCGCCAATACCGCTACCGCCAACTCAGCTACCGGTACAACTCAGCTACCGACAATACCGCTACCGCCAACTCAGCTACCGGTACAATACCGCTACCGCCAACTCAGCTACCGGTACAATACCGCTACCGCCAATACCGCCACCAATATTTGCTACCAGTCCAACTCAGCAACCGTATTTAGTGCTACTTCAGATGCTCGACTTATTGATTCATATGCACATACAAATCACAAGGAAGTTCTTTAAATGACATTGACCTTTATTGGAGAATTATCAGATTAGTAGATGTTCACACAGTATATGTAATGTTGTGCGAGACACCTCTCAGATAGTCAATTCGGTTTACTTCTTGATTTCTATATCTCGCAATCAAGGTCTTGATCCGTTTATTGACCTCTTTGTACTTCTTGCTTTGCGGCGCATCTTCGCCTGCCATAAACTGACGCAGATTCGCCCGCTGCAGTTGCTCTTCTTTCTGCAGTCCTTGAAGGAACTTCCACATGGAAGGATGTGCACAGTCGTATGACGTCTGTATGGCTCTGTGCCATCCTTCCATTTTATTGGATGTCCTCGGCAGGCCTTCCTCTGTTCTTCTGAGGACGTTCCACGTCTCCGGAGGAAAAAGTGCAGGGCGTCTCCCTCGCCTAAAGGGGCGCCCAACATAAGTGTCCTCGAAATACGCGTACAGACGCGCCATGTCATCGTTTCGGTGATCCCGTTCTCGTTGCTCGTCTATCTCTTCGAAACCATCTACAACCTCCTCTAGAGGCAGGAAGGCCAGCGCACCCAGTAGCTTGCACTGTAGTCTACATTGCTCATCGGCGACATACGTTGGTCCTATCCCGAGACTTTGAATCCGCCGCCAAATGTTTTGCGACAAGTGGAAAAAGCAGCCCTCCGTCGTTGTTTCAGGGATGACTGCTCTTATCGCTTGCATGGAAGCCTGTTCGAAATCCATGACAACCCTCTGTGGTGTAAAGTTCGGACGAATCAGCTTGATGGTCTCGAAAAGATGCTGGTATGTTTCCTGAGTTTTGTTTGGCAGGAGGCAGTAGAGGCAAGGGATGACAAAATTACCTCGTACTGCATGTAAAGTGAACAACTGGTAGTATAACTTGGGAACAACTTTGAATGTCCCATCTATCATTATTGTATTAGATGAACACAATTGATCGAGCATTGTGTCCGTGGCGAACACTATTACTCGTCTCATGTTTGCACGCTCAGCGACATTGCCCGTTGGTATTCTGTCCATGTCGTCGTGTAAAAGGAATCGTTGTAGATTTCCTTCTACATTTACGGTACGAAATCGCTCTGGTATTTCGAAGTCCTGAGCGTTTTCCGGATCCGGACGATAATCGACTTCATCTCTGCGTCTTTTCCTTTGAATCCTCTTCAACATGGCCGCCCGCGCTGGAAGCTTGGTGAGGGCTTCCTCCTCCAGATCTGCAACGGCCTCCGCGATGAGACGACGAGGTGGCACTGCAGATGTAGCTGCCTGATCTTGCATTCTGGACATCGCCTGTTCGACATTCAAGGAAGACGGGTCAGGGATATGGTTGTGGTCCCTGCCAACGCGAACAATTCTATCTTCTCTATAATTTAGAGGCGTTGATGCTGTCCCACTGCAGTCCGACTGTGTGCACCTCCAAGTCTGGGTTGTTTTTGTGATTCTATTTTTTCGGTATTTATACCCAGAGAAAACTAAAATATCCTTGCCTCTCTGTGATGTGATAATCTCCATGGTCAGTTGAACTAAGGAAAAAATAGTAGACGTGTTAAATAAAATATTGTTGAACATAAGATAAGTTTTAAAAAGTGGTTTCAATAGTTTGAAATAACATTTTATATAATTGCCGTTTATGACGTCATTATCTCCAGCTGTTAATTTGCCTTGTTAACATTTTATTCATTATTATGTTTTTTTAATGTATCATAGTAAGTGTATCATAGTACTGTACGCCTGCATAATGTTTATACATGAATAATTAATTATTTTTGCATTAAAGTAGTAGAGCAGGTAGCTCTATTATTGTACCGGTAGCTGAGTTGGCGGTAGCGGTATTGTACCGGTAGCTGAGTTGGCGGTAGCGGTATTGTACCGGTAGCTGAGTTGGCGGTAGCGGTATTGTCGGTAGCTGAGTTGTACCGGTAGCGGTATTGTCGGTAGCTGAGTTGGCGGTAGCGGTATTGTCGGTAGCTGAGTTGTCGGTAGCTGAGTTGGGGTGATACCTAAAAAGACACAAGAGAAGGCATAACAACATAGCCTGTATCGTCTATAAAAAGCTGGGTTAAAAATTTGGATTGTGTGGTGTGAGCATTTATAGAAATTTAAAAAAAAAACGCTCAAGAGTGACAGAATGGAATTCTGGAGGGGGATTTTTTAAAAAAATCCAACAGATGCAAGACGGCTGCGACTGAGATACATTTGCAAAAAAATCTCACATTGCTTGCAAAGTTGATAGGAGAATGTTTGCTAAAGAACATGCAGAGAAGTATAAGGAGAATAATACAGTTTGCAAGGTTTTGGAGAATCAAGAGGGGTAAAAGGAGGCAAGGGGGAAGAAGGGGAAAAATTCCAAGTATTGTAACAAACGCAAGAAAATCGAATCAGTGTCTGGAAAAGCAGGGAATGAAGATAAAGGTGGATTTGCTGCAAAAGGCAGCCGTCTTGGAGGGGAAAAGAGTTCACAAAAAATATGTATAAATATAAAAGCAAAACAATCAAGAAATTTTCATTTGTTATGACAGGTTCATTTAAGAGAAACTAAACACCTGCCAGCGAATGAAGAATAAAAACAACAACAAATACTCCCTTTCTGATACAGTGCTTTTCTTTGCCGTTACAAAACATAACTTCATTGTACTGCTTACCAGCACTTTCACCAACAAGATTTCTTTATCCTATGTGTCAGCTTTACATGGGTTTCTTCCTTTAGGAAAAGCACTACTTAATTAAAATAATAAGAACGTTTACCTAAAAGTTGAAGACTATTTACATCCAAATGAGAAATGCATATCTTAATGAATACTGCGCACCTACTACAGGAATTAGTGACTGATACCACATTAAAAGTACAATATCATACACAGAAAATGCTACCGTGTCTAAATATTTGACATAAAACAATTTCCTCTCATGGGAAATACGTATCATAGTTACTAAAAGTGTGGCTGCTGTTACTTGGTTACTAGACAAAACTACTGTTTGTACCAGACTAACTTTGCCATGTGTTCGAAACGGGACTCTTTCCATACCAAACGGCTATCAAGCAGTACCCAAAATTGTAGAAAATTGTTCACCAAAGTAGATATGAAACAGCACCTATGGTTAACCTACCAAAATGTTCTTCCAACACAGCTGTCGGCGGTGGCTCTTTACCAGATCATGTTGCGCAAGCACATCTTCCACTTAAGGCCGTTGCTTTTTCACCAGGTACCCATCATTGGGAAACTCATCAAAATCAGTAACATAGGGCTGAGGGTCTCATAAAATGACAACTTTCCTTCCAAAGTCAGACCATCTTATCCCAACAACGGTTTTCTTTCAAAGAAATTAATAATCTTGGTCCCTGAGTCAACACTGCTCGTTATTCGTGTCATTGCATCATGCAAATTACTGTGTCATAGTGTCAAGGCCTGGTTAAAACTATTGTTAAAAACCGTTATCTACGTAAGTAGTGGTGTCGTCCTCTTGACGTACCCGTTTGATGCGAGACTTAACTTTTGAGGGGGTCGTCCAATGGCGTTGCACATCATCAGTAGTTCATATTGGTTACAGATCAGTAGAGAACATTTCATTGATTTATTAAATATCTCACTTTCATTATGTTTTTGGTCGATAAAAGTTCGTCAAGGTTTAGGTTGGGATGGCGAGGTGACTAAAATGTCTCTATCATTGTACCACAACTACGAATCCCCTGAACAAACCTATGTCATTTCTGTGGAAAAGCGGAGAAAATAAGACTTGTGACAACCCAATCATTAAATGTGTTCACAGAAAAAGGTTTTTAAGAAGAGGAAAAAGGCATTAGAAGAGAATAAAGATTTCAAAAAACCATCAGCACCGTGAGCAACACAATGCAGCCACACTACAGTTCATCACCATCCTGGAAATTCCTCAGGATACACCTGTAACAATTGATAATAGTGTAGAACAGGAAAAGCAAGGAGACAGGTTGATGTTTGCCCAAATTTTGCTGTCACTTCACTTTCTTTTACGTCAGGAAAAGCAATTCATGGTTCATGGGATCCTAATAAAGAGAATCCGAAGACAGTAATTTTATTGCTTTTCACTGTTCAGGCAAAAAAGATCTGGACATTAATGAATACCTTATAAAAACTATAAGTTTACTACAAGGACTTTAAATGAATTTATTAAGGTCTGCGGTAGGCAGACAACCCAAAGAGGCGCTCTTTACTACACTTTCATTTTTGCCAAGGGATTGTTATCCAGATAATCTTACAATGGATTTGCAAAACGTTACTGCTCGAGGTCGATGTAAAAGTGAACTCTGGTGATCTAAAATCATTTATGAGCCGTGGAGAGGTTCCAAAATTGGAGCCTCAAACAATGAAGGTACTGAAAATAATTCTTGTTAGCCCTCCTACGTAAGGTATTGGTAAAAGAACATTATCAAAAACAAAGCTCTTCAAAACTCATCTGAGAGCTTCATGTGCCATCGTTCAATTAGCTTACATGATGGCTGGTTTAATACACAGGGAAATCATCATGGTAATTTAACTTTACGAACCAGCTAACATGTTCAATACAAAGTAAGAAAATGGGACAAATGCCTATAGCAAGTTTTCCGTTGAAGATTTATAAACTGGTAGGAGTAAATTGCAATAACAGATTTTGTGTTATAAGAAACTGTCTATAAGAAACCGTGTCCTATGATGACCAAATACTTTAAAAACCATAGTACTGAGCATCTGCAATCTTATTATTCTGCTAAAAAAAATAAATTTCATCGATTGTCCCTGAGATCATAATTTTTAAAAAAATTGTTAAAGTTATATATACACAGTTAGTCACTACGAAAAAATAGGGGCCTACAAAGCAAGGTGAATTAAAAAGCTAAATAAACACATGTCATAATTTGCTTGGCGGTGTTATGACCCACAGCGCACTTTATATCAATTAGCTCTGCTGAATCCCCCTCCCAAATTGACAAGACAGACTTTGGCCCTGATGGCGACATCAAGTTCTGTCCACCCACTCTATGTTATAATACTTAAAATGTACAACCTGCTTGCGGAATAAACTAGGTGGCTGAAACTTTAAAGAGATGCACACGATATTTAATAAACAAACAAATAAAACAAATATATGAGTTAGATAGCTCCGAATGATTTTTTGTTCAACAAATACTCTTAAAACAAACCATTATTACTAATCACTTAAACTGGAAGCGGATAGGTACAGACATCGTCCCCTAAACTCAAAGAGGGAGTAATGAAAGCCAGAAAACCTCAAAATTCTGATAGGTGTGCTAAATAGTCAGTGAAATAATATTTGCATATCTTATTACCAATGCGAGTGCATCTTCCTAATATTGAGTGATGTAATTAATATGACCGCAAAAGCTAATGTTACACAAGCGCAGACAAACATGCTTTTATTCCTATTGTTGGATTATTCTATAAAATGGTCTTGTTGATGCAAAGGTTACAAACAAACATTTTCACCGTACTTTACATTTTTATACTGTCTCGTTTAAACGACAGCCGTGTTTTCTTCTATCTGTTTCAAAATCACAGTAATTGGCTATCGACATCGCTTTCATTGCGGAAAACAGCATCATAATTATTTCATCACACAATATTCAACACATGTTCTGGTAGATTTACATAATTTTTAACCAATGAGCACGTTTTCCGTTTGACGTCGTTTTAATGACTTCATAATAGACAAAAGCAGAGAAAATTTATATCATCAGGGGACGCAGTCAAAACGGAGCTGTCGAGCAAAACTGAAAGAAGTTAAACAAAATTTTCCAAAGTTCTTGACCCAAACTTAACATTTCAATTTTTAGTTTTAATCCTTAATAATTATACGTGACCAATGTAATGGAGGCTATTAACCAATTTATTCATGAATGATTTTAATAATAAAGTATACCTATTTTGATACGACTCTGATCCTAAACAAACAATATAACAGGGTACCAGAGTCAGCCATATGCATAATGAAATTTAAAACAAGGACCTATCGTTTGCAAGTCTCTTTCGAACCGGTGTATTCATTTACAAACACGTGTACCACGGTCCAAGACTTGCGTAACGCGATGGTCAATCCATCTTTAAAAATATGGTAATGGGTGATGTAAGACATTTAATTTTCGGTTAAAAATTAGAATTATGTAATTGACATTAATAAAATGTTCTTTGAACAGAATAATATTGCTAAAGTTTCCAACAAAAAAACCCGTTAAAGGCAAAAAGACCCAAACCTGATGCAGCCCCACCCCCCAAAAAAGCACTCAGGCCTATGTTTAAACCAGCATATCTGTTTTTACATAAAACAAAACAGTTATCTAACACTGACGTTCCTGTTTATTAAAATTAAGTGGTACCAGTCATTCACATATTACATGCTTTTGAAGCATTCCAAGCCAGCTTCAGTGGCGGCAGTATGCGAAGAAGAACAACGGAAAAGGACGGCATAAAAATTACTATCAGCCAGGACTCAGTGGCGTTGTTCCTGAAATAAAATTTCAGACCGAATACAGAGTTAAGGGTTGGATTTTGGTTTTGGTAAGAAGCAAGCCACTTGGACGATTTTCGAAAAGGAAACAGTATAAATGCCAATATATTATCCTGAGGGTAAAAACAGAAGATAAATCGGACTAAGCTTCTTTTGGAAAAAAATATTTAAAAAAACCCGCAACATTATTAAACTTTGACATGACATCTGACCTCATATATTTTCTCCGTTTTGTCTCATTCCTTTTGTTTGAAAATGTTGGGGCACGGCATGCTGGTCATATCTTGTCTGTTGTCTCTTTACAATCACTTTACGATAAAGTATAAAAACAAAGGTCTTGGCTCGCTTTAAATCACTTGTTTTACGGTTTTTCACACCCGCAACACCTTGTCCTGTCGAAAATATTGCAATAGAACCAAATTTCGGCTCGCCAAGAGGCCCTCTTAGTTTCTTACATGTACACATTGGATTTCACTGCTGTCGCTCGGTTATGAATTTTCAGTCTGTTGCACATGAAGAAAACCCTCATTAAAAATAATATGCAAAATTACACAATTTTTTCACAAATAAAAATTTCCGGGAGTAAAAGTATTTCCTGTAACCGGGTGATTTTCTCGGTATAGCTGTTATATTTCCGCAAAAAAGTCTTCCGATTGAATTGGTTGTTCTTGCAACCTCCTTCTTGACTGTCAAAGAGAGATTAAGCTCAAGAAAATTTTGATGAAAAACCTTCAAAAAAACAAAAGAAGCTAAAATTAATTGAAAATAAAATGTTAAATTTCCCAGCAAACAATTTTATAAAATCATATTTCTTTATAACATACTACCAAATATTTATGTTTGAAGCCAACTTATATAACATGCTTTCTCCATTTTTCCCGGCAAAAATGTTTAAAAACCAACTTAATCCGAGCCTTGCGTGAAGGCTGAGATACAACAAAGCAACCTAGAAGCATAAATTTAACTTTTTATCATACGATTTTCTACGCATTTCATCCCATATCACACTATAGCTCTCTTTCTTTAGCAGCCGGGTCTAAATAAGTGATCACTTTATCAGGGACCTGAAAGCGTTACAAAATGCCCC
Source organism: Morbakka virulenta (assembly GCA_003991215.1). Lineage (NCBI taxonomy): Eukaryota > Metazoa > Cnidaria > Cubozoa > Carybdeida > Carukiidae > Morbakka > Morbakka virulenta. Next base: position 261,249 of record RDPX01000263.1, read on the forward strand.
GCTGTTTATGCAGGATTTTTTACCTTAGCAAACCCAGTTGAAAATGCTCGCGTGGAAAATGTTGACAACATAGCTTTTAGGGTCATGTACAACTTCAAATAATGTCCCAGCATTTTATTTTTAAATCAACCTAATTCTGAACGGAAGAAAACTTTTTCGGGGTTAACATTATTTCACCAATTAATTGGCATTTTCAAAAAACTTTATAATATAGAAAACTACTTGCTTGTCTAACAGTTTGTTTAATGTCATCGCTAATTTTCCGACATTAGCAGAGTAATTTATTGCGCTCATTTATTTCACAAACTCAGAATGCTGACTTTGATTCAGAGGGCGGTTTTAATGTCATGATTTTATCTGACAATCAACTTTAACCACAGCTGAGTTTCATCTGCAAGACAGTATCAACAATCCTGATACTTCCTTAAACGAGCGTCCGTGTATTTCCTTAAACGAGCGTCAATGACGCCTATTTAAACAACGTACTTTCCGGGAAGTTATTCGAGACTAATTATTCCAATATGATTGACAGTAGAAACGTAGGGTAAAATAATGAAATAATGTATGAAGTAACAAAAATGCGTTCAAAAACGTAACGTGTCTCAACTATAAAATACAACAAAAGTACACTCCGTGTCGACAAATTTATACTTAACTCCTCATCCTCTTCTTTCTTATAATTAGTAAGAATTCAGGTCAGCGGGTTCATTCACAATTCTAAGTCGTTTCTCTAGATTGTACTTGATATGTGATTTGAGATTTCTTTTACTTGTTGTTTGATAAATTCCAACAGTGGGTAGCCATTTATCGTAATTTGTAGCAACCTTTGCTTTCAATGGGCTTATTGTAATTCAAATTTGGGGCCTGGATATATTTTGCACCTCTTTCAGGAAAAATGGAAGCCTGAATCTTTCTTGATTTCAATTTTGAGAAATGGAATGCAAAATGTGGCATTCATAACTGTCCCAGGCTATTAAAGACAGGTTTACGGCGTAATATTCTTAAATCTCCTTAATCCATTCCACTGTGAGTAGCATGTTCATCCTGTCAATTTCAGAAGACACCACAACACAATGTCCCCGAAAATTGTCGTTTAATTTTGCAACTTCTCCTTTTGCTCGTTTGAACAGAATGAAAGGTTTCATCCTTGTTCCAACATTTTCAAAGAAGAAGTCATTTCAAGCCATCTTCCCTCCTGTGTTTCCTTCTTCAGCGGAATAGCTTTCCTACTTTTTAACTCATGTATGTTTTCTATGCTGCAATACGACATTCTTTTGTCACATAAAGCTTCTTTTTCATCACTTTTCTCTGCTAACTGGGGCCTCCAGAATCCTTGTATATTCATGGTTAAATAACATTTTCGCGCATCAAATTACGGTCGAGTGAAGATTGACTAGTGGACTTTGTTTCTGTTCTTTAACATTTTGCTGTATTACAAATTGATTATCTTGCAGAACTTACTTACAATTTATTGAGTGCATTGCCAAACGTCCTTTCTGTTTTGGGGGAGTGTTTCAGGTATCTTTTTCTTATCTCCCTTGGTTAAATTGTCCTAAATGAAATATAATTTGAGCTCTTCAATTACAAGGATTTTATACCCTAATGCCAGGGTATAATACAAAAACATTAGCAATGAACTGATTCTGGCATTAAGTGACAATCTTGTTAGTGCGTAGCTGACCATAACTACATCTTACTTTTACTTATCCTCTTCGAGCCATGGGCGGCTCATAAGGCTTGACAGCATCCTCCGCCATCTCTCTCTGTCTTTGGCTATGTTCCTGACTTCGTTCCATGTTTGCCATCCCAGGTCATTTCTTTCTGCTTCCGCACTCCTCCGCCATGTTGTTCGCGGGCGTCCTCTCTTTCTTTTCCCCTCTGGTGTCCATGTTAGGGCTACTCTACAGCTATCGTTTTGTGGTTTCCTCAGGGTATGTCCAATCCATCTCCATCTCCTACACCTTATGAGCTCTCCTACTGGATTGGTCTTCGTCCTAAGGTAGAGCTCGGTGTTTGTGACTTTTGTGGGCCAGAAGATACGGAGAATCCTTTTCAGACATTTTCTCTGGAATATTTCCAGTCTGGTGACATCATTTCCATTTAATTTCCACATCTCTCCTCCATAGAGTAGCATGGACATCACGTTGCTGTTATACACTCGAATTTTTGTCTTACTACTGTATTGGTTTGACTTCCAGAGTGGGTTAAGCATGGCAAACGCATTTCTTGCTAGACTCAGCCTATGTGTGATATCTTCAGTGGATCCTCCTGTTTTGTTTATTATGGCACCGAGGTATGTGAAGGTGTCCACATCTTCAACAGTTCTGCCCTTGATCTCGATTGGGCGGTTTTCCTTGTGATTAAGTCTCAACACCTTGGTCTTGTCTGTGTTGATTTTGAGACCGACGCTTTCAGCATATTTACATAGCTTTTCAGTTTTTTCCTGCATATGTTGGTGCTTGCTGGACAGGAGGGCGATATCGTCTGCATAGTCTAAGTCTTCAAGCTGGGTGGTAAACTTCCATCTTATTCCTGTTTTCTTTGCCGTTGTTGCTTTCCTCATGACCCAATCCACAGTAATAATGAAGAGGAAGCCTGACATCACACAGCCTTGTCGAACTCCAGTGTTTACAGAGAACCACTCTGATGTCTGCCCGTTGTTAATGACGCAACTACTACTTTCTCTGTACATTTCCTTTATGATCTCAATGAAGAGATCTGGAACTCCATAAAACTTCAGAATCTTCCAGAGCTTCTCTCTGTCGATGCTATCGAAAGCTTTACGGAAGTCAATAAAGTTAATGTACAGTGATGCTTGCCACTCAATGCACTGTTCAACAATATTTCGAAGTATGAAAATCTNTATTCTGTAAATCAAAATATATGACCATCAAACATAGCTAGAACTTAAGACTACATCATCTGTTTCGCAACGCATCTAGATATTGAAAATTGTCCATTGCGAAAAAATAATTGTCTTATGTAACTACCTAACTAATAACATTTGCTAATAAAAACAGACATTACCTGACTTAGCTCCGTTATAGCAATATTGTGACTAAGCTTTTGGCTTTGTAGACGCTTTATTTCCTGATTGCTTTAATTTTGGAGCAACAAACGTTTTAAGAAACTTTGAAAGCGTTGGCGGAATCGTTGAAGCAGGAGTTTGGTGTGCTAAAGCTGTCGTTCCATTTATTGTATTCATCGTATCCTATTCAAAATTTAAAAAAAAATTAAACTGTTAATACACAAATCTGAATTCTGACTAAAAGTTAGTATAATCCGACAGCATTTAAGGGCCATAAACGTACTAGAAAAGAGTTTGTTTCTGAATACCACACTTGGTTATACCAAAATAACAATTAAGCGCAAGGGTCCTCAAAAAATTTTTCGACTTCCAGGTAAGCATTTATTCGAGGGGGTAATCTTTATAGGGAGACGCCAATAAAATATGTGGGAGAAATGAATAAAATCCTGTAAGGAAAAAAGAAGTTTTTAAATAAAGTTTCTACTCTTTCTATTAAGTACTTTGTCTAAGATGCACGCGGTAATTTACCAGGTGCGCCTATTTCAAAATTATATATTCCGATTTATTCCAGTTTTAAGTCAAAGCCATATTTTGTGATCTGTCAGGCTGTCACCTTTTTATTTGAGAATAATCCAATATCGATCATATTCTTCTGTCTGGTTTATAACGTGTCGAAACCTAAGAGTAAAATCCACATACTTACCCTGGAATAGTCAAAACTGATGTCATCAACGAAAGTCAATATTGTTCTATTAAGTTTCAACATTCTCATTAGGTAAAATCATGTCAAGTTATCTTACTATCAATAAGTTCTGCTCAAAAAACACACAGTTAAAGGAATGATAATGACATTATGTCAGAGTGACTGCTTCAAAATCGAATGTTAAATTGTTTTATGGCAGTCTCAAAAAAAATTAAAGACTGCGATATGCCATTGTCAGAATAATGCAGCAATGTTGATAGCTTTTCTGGCTACCTTGAAGCACTTTCAAATTGATTTTTTTAGAAATACTGGTCAAAAGCTTGCCCAAACGATTGGATCTTTTAAAACATACTTTAATTAATATGAATGTGGAGTATTGTTACTTTGTGTTTCTTTGCGCGGCATTTTTGGGCATAAAGCAATGGAATTTTGCAGTGGCATACCTTCAAAAACTAACCATTTGAATGAAAAAAGCAAACTCGCATAGGTTTATAGACTGCATATCGTTAGTACGAGGGCATAATCTACAGTGGTACAACTCATGTACATTGCTTTTTCAAAGTAAATGAAATTATGTTGTAATAATAGTATAGTAAATTGACCTTTAATACACTGAAAAAAAGCATTCCAAATGTGAAAAATTTAGTAATCAAGGCAAAAATAGTCATTTCTTGCAAAAAAATGCAATCCCTTAACGCGTGCTAATGTTTAAAATTCTGTACAAAATGGTGCTGAAGTATTGTTCTTTATGGTCACATTGGCGTGGAAAAGATGGACATTTAATACCTTGAATTGAATGGTATGCTGATGGAGGAAGACGATTAAAGATAATTCCAAATGAATAAAATGGAGCTATCTTTTCGATTCCTTACGTTTACTTACTCCGGAGAAATCAACAGTACTTTCTTGAGCTGTGGGGAAAAAAATTGTCAATGAAATTTATCTAAATAGCAACCAATTCACTCGTAATCTTTAGGACCAGACTCGCAACCTTTCCAGAAAACTATCCAGCAGTGTATCTTCGTACAAAACCAATAGTAATTTCAATATAAGAAAAAAAAATTCTGTTAACCACTTACTTGTAACACTAGAAAGCCACTATTCATCATAGAGTTTTCCTTTTGATTGAAAAGAGTCCTCTTTTTCTTATTGGGTACAGCCACTTTAGAGCAGGAGTTATTTTGGCAATTTGTTTTCAAACTTGTCAATGGTGGGTTTGATTCTTTTTTGCTACAAATTATAGAGACGAATATAAAGACAGGCGTTAAAGCAGGTGTGTCAAACATGTGACCCTCTGCAGGCATAGGCGAAATCCGCACACAAAATGGTGATTTAAAAGCTAAATTGGTCTAATTTGGTCATACAACGAAAAACAAACAAACAAACAAACAAACAAACAAACAAAAGACAACAACAAAAGTTTTTCAGTAGGGCATACATCTGGCCAATTTAACGCCATTGTAGCATTCTAGTCAGTGCCTATTTTAGCGTAATTTTCAGTATCAGTAACTCGAAAACCGAACTACTTTTTGTTTATCACTACCCAACGCAACATTGCCTATACCACATAGCCCTGGCGTGATACGAAAGCGCGGTGCCCACCGACAAAAATCCCTACAGTGAAGGGATATTGAAGCTTTTCGCCGTATCGAAGCGTAGTAAAAAGAGATACGACCGGTTTCTAACGATTTCCTTTACACCGAGCCTTTCCTTGTGATTGACTGCCCTTCAGGAGTTGTCGGTTTCATTTAGAGTTTTTATCACTAATTTAATGCAAGTAATGTTATTTATATTTCTCAGATTCCACGTTATCAAGTTTGACAATTGGCCCTGCAAAACTTTAACTTTGAAGTGACTCTCCAGCAAACAAACCACAAATAGAACTAAGAAAGGCGGTTGTTTCAAGTAAGTGGAAATTACAGTAATTCTGTGCAACGGTGAATGGTAAGATATATAGTTAAGTTGTAATAGCATCGCTACGTCAAAATAATACAAATTGGAAAAATATTACAAAACGAACTACCGACGTTGCGATAACGATGATGATGTAATGCGTTTTTTAAGACTGAAGGAACTTGAAGATAAGTCGACACAGCAACAGACATGTTTTACGAAAATTCAGGAAGTTTTGTTGCTTCTCTTACTGCCAGTTATGATCTCAGCCGAGCGATTGCAATGAGTGGTAAATGTTACAGTGAAGGAGATTCCGTGAATAATGGGTTTAAATAAGTTAAAATTGCATGTCCAGAGAACATTTTTTCAAGAATATTTCATTGACCCGAGCAATGTTGCTGTGCGGACTGATGAAATGTCTTGTGATTTGAGACAACAGTTTGAGGCTGCATAATTAATTTTTGAACATTTTAAATAATTAATTATGAGACTATTGACAATACTGGCATAGCACAGCTTGCGGCCTTTATCAAGAGCCTGTGACAGTCCATTTTATACTAATAAAGAGCTGATTGAACTTGTACCCATCTATGGCACTACAAAAAGGTAGGGAATATCTGAGAAGTCATAAAGGTTTTGCATAACTATAACTTTGATCTGAGAAAGGTTCCATGCTTATCTTCTGATGGTGCTATGAATATGATTGTATCGTAATGGTATTGCTGTCAAATTACGAACAAAAAATGGAAAACTCGGACCCAGATGCGCCATGTGTACATTTTCAATGTATACTAATGTAAAAATTTTGAAGTTAAATCAAGCACTTCGCTTGGTCACAGCGACTTTGAATGTTTTCGGAGGCTGTGTTCTCAATCATCGTCAATCCAGGCAGTTGTTGGAAGACATGGGTGACCAGTTCACATCTGTTCAATTCTATACACAAGTTCGCTGACAGTCATGTCACAAAATGCTGAGGCGATTTCATTTACTGGAGGAAATGAATGCATTTTCGGACAAAACATAGATGAAATGAAAGCTCAAATAAGGTATGGAAAGAGCTGAAAAAACTGAATTGAATCAATACTGAATTTTTTCTTAGCTTTGGCAAATACGGTAGTTACCTGGAAGTGTTGTCAAAGGCATTTCGTGATTTCGCATTGTTTGAACATGAGTTTTAATTATTTCAGCATCTTTCACCTTTGGTGTCGCCAATGCAGTAGAGTATGTAGACGGAAGTGTCAGAAATACGGTAGGATTTTACATCCAAAAAGAATTATCTTAAAGTTGCGATATGTGTTGTTTCTTCATACCTTCCGAAAAAGTTCAAAAAGTTTTTTTACTATATATCCGAAGTTGAGACCTAACGTGGTATGATGCTATCAACCTCGCACCTCATTGTCACCGTTTGGGCCGACTCGCTGCCCTAGGTCCTTTCGAGGACGGGAGGATCTAAGGTAAGGTAAGGTATGTGTCAACAGTTCGTTGTCCTCGTGAGAGATGTCAACATTATTTTGTTTGTTCTAAAATGTGGAGTAGAATACTTCCCAGATGGATTAACGCTTTCAAAATGGGTTTTACTTCCATCCCACAGACTTAATTATAGACATTCATCATTTGAAGCTAGTGTTGAAGCTACAGGAAGAGCTTGGAACGTAAAATGGAGAAGAATTTTAGGAATAATTTGGCAGGAGTAAGCCGTAATAAGAACATACTGTGACGATTCGAACTGACAACTGATAAAAAACTTTTGAAATAAAAAATGACGATTAAATGATGCCAAAAAAGACTGTGGTCCAGGGTAAGGTAACATTGGCCTGTCTTAATGTGGCAATAATTTCAATGGAAGCGTATAGATTAAACACATCAGAACGGTGTTATATCACTTAAATATATCAGTAACTCAAAATTATTGCACCTGGGGTCTGTTATGTACATTTTTAAATGAAGCATTTCTACTCGAAAATAAGATGAGGAGATTGATAGATGCATGGGTAGAGCTACCTCACTAAAGAAAAATTGAAATGACAAGATCAGTCAAAGTTAAAAATGCAGTAAAACAATAATTTCCCCAAACATTTAAAAACAGTTAAAACGTCACTTGGTATTACCTTAGATTTTTCGGCCTCTTCCTTGTTGATCTGCGAATTGGCTTTTCATTTTCATCTCTTAGTATTTTCGTTGGTTCACCAACGTCGTTTACCGCAACGTCGTTCTCTTTTAAGTCTATTTCAAGTAAATGTTAATAGCAATATTAAGAAAATAGTCTTGCAACCCTGAAATTACTGTTCATGTATATAAAAATCTCACAAGAAAGTGAGAGGAAATAATGTAGTGAAATTAATTTTATTACATAAGTTATAGTAAACAATTGGATTCAAAATACAGTAGAAAATGACATAAAAAGGAATGAAACAAAGTAAGCTAAAGATACAAGGTTTAAATCGACTCTGGATCAAATAAATTTCTATTTATTTTTCTTTGCATATTTTAAATCCATGTCTTCAAATAATTTATCAGTACACTGGACACAGTCAAAGTTTACAATGTAAATTGGGACGGTATGTACTGGAAAGTCACAAAAAATTCCGTCAGAAAACAGACAAGTCAAAAAAATCCTAGGACGGGCATTGATCATATGCAAGTGTTATATCAAGCCCACAACAAAACGGATCCCTAACTGGTTAACCCACCAGCCCTATCAGCTAAACTTGGTAGATTGAACCTTTCTGTCATATTAGCTTAACTCAATCCAGTCACTTTAAACTACTAAATGTTCCCATCTTGTACAGAAACTTTATTAAACAACCCCGTTACACTGTGTCGTTCATAGCAAATGCCTTGTTCTTCACTAATTCAATTAAGTCTAAACAAACTGGATACATATTTTACAGTGCTTAAGGTCATTTCTAGGTGGATTCTGATACAAGTATGATAACTGTAACACTGCCATCTGAAGTCTTTTTTCCAACGCTAAGAAAAGAGATCAAACAGTTATCTTTCTGAGCCTGGAAAAATACTACAAATTACCGAAATATTAACTGTCGTCAGGAATGCCCTCTCAACTCTTATCCGCTTTTGAAGAAAAAACTGATGATTACAGATGCTTTCAAAAAGGGTCTATTCAAAGGAGGTTTTATTCAAAGCTTTATGTTCACTGTAAAAAATGTAAAAAAAAAGAGTAATTAAATCCTTAAATGGTTATCATAAGGCACTAATATAAAAGGGATTCTGATACACTCGGATCCCCAATAAAGTATGGTAATCTGGCGCATTTTCCACAACCCATTTACTTTCTACCTCTGAGAATATTATTATTATTAGTAGTAGTAGTACTTATTGTCACTTAAACGTTGATTTCATGTTGCCGTTGTTTAATTATGGAAGAGAGTCACAACTCAGGACTTAGGGTCAATTAAGTTTATCCGCCGTCAGTAAAGTTTGTGGTATTCTTCTTGACGTTCTGGCAGTTCATAAGAATAAAATTCTCTGCTGTAGTTCAGTTGAAACCTAAACTCCAGTTTTTGATATCCAATCTTGTCCCTTCTTTGATACGACTCTGAGACTGCCAACTGCAATTTTAACATCTACTTTCCGCACTTAACCATCATTATTAACATAGTTTTGACATTTGGCAGATCCTGTGGCTTTACTATTCCAAAAAAGCGATCCATAACCCATGGCTAAAGCTCTGATAATTAAATTTACCTAACTTGTAACCTTCTCCCATAGATCCTTGCTGTTCTTACTAAAGTTTGTTTTCTTTAACATTGGTGCCCCGATGGTTCCCTATTTCTCAAATCATGCGATATAATATAATAATAAAAATAATAATAATAATAAAAAAGTAAGTATTAAAAATAAAAATGTACATAATAATAATAATAAAAATAAAAAAGCAATTAACACATGGGCAGTGTCATTGATGAGATACGGCGCTGGAGTAATTAACTGGAGAAAGAACGAGCTGAAGGAAATTGATAGAAGGACGAGAAAGTTGATGAACATGAATAAAGCACTTAACCCAAAAAGTGATGTTGCTAGGTTGTATGTTAAAAGAAAAAAAGGTGATAGAGGGTTGATCAGTGTTGAAGGTTGCGTTAGGTCGGAGGAAAACAGTCTGGCTTGGTATGTGCAAAAGAGGACGGAGATGTTACAGATGATAAAACTGCATGGTCATTTGAAGACAGACGACAGTGTAGAACCAAAATCCTTCAAAAGTGAAAAAAAGAGAAGCTATTTGCAGAGTAGAAGGACAAACGACTACATGGACAGTTTTTAAATGAGAACGATGAAGCAGATTGGGATAGAACCTGGTCATGCTGAGATAAAGGGGATTTGAAAGGCACAACCGAAGCATTAATTTGTGGTGCGCAAGAGCAATCGCTCCGAATAAATTACCTGAAGTTCCTCGTTGATAAAACGGCTGAATCACCATTTTGTAGGATGTGTGGCCAGAAAGGAGAAAGTGTAAGCCATATCACTAGTGAATGTTCCAAGCTGGCGTAGAGAGAATATAAAAGTAGACATGATAATGTCGCGAGATATGTGCATTGGTATCTGTGCAATAAAGTCGGTTTTGAAAGAGGAAAGCAGTGGTATAACCATAAACCAGAAAGCTGTATAGAAAATGAGGACCACAAAATACTTTGGGATATGATGATACAATGCGACCAGCATATACAAGCNGAAGCATTAATTTGTGGTGCGCAAGAGCAATCGCTCCGAATAAATTACCTGAAGTTCCTCGTTGATAAAACGGCTGAATCACCATTTTGTAGGATGTGTGGCCAGAAAGGAGAAAGTGTAAGCCATATCACTAGTGAATGTTCCAAGCTGGCGTAGAGAGAATATAAAAGTAAACATGATAATGTCGCGAGATATGTGCATTGGTATCTGTGCAATAAAGTCGGTTTTGAAAGAGGAAAGCAGTGGTATAACCATAAACCAGAAAGCTGTATTGGAAACGAGGACTACAATGCGACCAGCGTGTACAAGCTAGAAGACCAGATATAGTCTTAGTCAACAAAACAGCAAAAGAAACCATAATAATTGATATAGCCATCCCTGAAGGCATGAGGGTACAAGAGAAAAAATTCGCTAAAAAGATGGGATAGCCAGGCTTTGTGCAAGTAAAAAAGTCAAGGTGGTACCTGTGGTCATGGGGACTCTGGGCGTAGTAAGTAAGAAATGTATAGGTTTCCTTAAAGAATGTGACGAGAATGTAAACTTGGGGTAATACAAAAGACGGCTCTTTTAGGTACTGCACGAATCTTAAGAAAGGTATTGTCTACGTAAGACACCGAGGAGGATAAACTTGGAACCTTTAGTAACTTGTTGTGACTTGCTTCCAAGTAATACCGAATGTAACAACCTAGAATTTGAGAAACATAGTAGTGAGCATAATAATAATAATAATGATAATAATAATAGTCATAGTAATAGTAGTAGTAGTAGTAGTAGTAGTAGTAATAATAGTAGTAGTAATAGTAGTAGTAGTAGTAGTAGTATAATTAGTGGCAATTTTAGACTGACAAACAAATATCGGAAAAAGTGAAAATATTACATCTTCACAACGCCCAAAAAAACATAGAATACCCTTCATTATGTGAATATGAAGAGTGGCGTCATAAGAAATTTTTCAACGGTTGAAATATCTCAACAAATGTAACGGAACCCTGAAATTTAATGCATAATACAACGAACAGTTTGAATATCTTGTAATAAAACTTGTAATATTCTTGAAAATGAAAACCGCATATTTATTTTTCCAAACCTTTTTATCAACGAGAAATAAAGCTAGTATCTCTTCTAATAGTCTGTTCAAAAAATTCCTTATTTAGCAGTGAGATTTTCTCGCTTAAAACCAGTGGACTCATCAAAAAACTTATTGACCTCTAAATATTACGGTAAACCACACAGGGAGTAAAAATATTTAAAAAATAAAGTCTTAAATACTGTTAAATAATTTACCGTTTATTTGTTTGGCATTTCCTTGGTCTATTGTTTTCTCTGGGATCTGTTGAATATCTTCTTTTGATACCTTTGCATATTTTATATTGCTTTCAGAGGAATGTGTCAATTCAGAAACTTTGTTGGCTAAATTTGAAGGGAAATGTTCCGATAAAGCGTTTGCTGAGGTTATTTCGCCGCTAACGGATGGGCTTATATTTGGAGAGTCTATATTTTTGTTATTAACCATAGGATGATTTATACGTTCTTTACTATTGGGTGAAAAGTTAGACAAAATAGGTTTCTCCTGGTACTGACACAGTTTATCAGAATTTTCATTAGTCGACTTATGCTCTGCACTTTGATTTTCAGTAGATTTAGGTGCATCAATAGTATGCATCTCCTGCATAGCATTCAAGCACAGTGGTGATCCACTTCCTGCTACCACGGAGGGACCATTTAAATCCAAACCAGTCTCTTGATTTCTCATCTCTTGAACAACAGTTGGTGCATTTTCTTTAAGCTGTTCCTCGGATATAACTTCACTCTCTTTAATTGTAGCTTTTGTGTCTCTGCAGTTTAGGCTTTTTTGCCCTTTGCTCTTCTGTGTTGATTTTTTCTTCGACTCTGAGGCGGTTACCGTTTTCCTTCTTTTGCCCGCTGAAGTTGTATCTTTTTTGTCACCTTCTTGTAATTTGTATTTCATATTTGTTCTTTTGTTTGGCTTCGGATCACCATCCTTTGTGAAAAGGTCTCCCGTGTAGTTTACTGGTTTCCCTTTTAGTCTGCTAGAGCGCCTGTTTACTGAAGCGGAATGTGGAGTACCAAGGACCTTCGACTGGTTTGTTTTAAGTGACAGGAGGTGCTCAGAATCTTTTTCAGCCACACTTACTCTACCTGACAATTGGCTCTTTCTATATGTAACTGGGGGTTTTCTGTTTCTTGGATTCACGGTAGCTTCTGTGGTTGTATCAAAGTTCCTAGTGGAGCTTTTATTCATTTTCAGTTTTCCATTTTTTAATTCTCTCTTTCCTTTTGTCTCTCTAGATTTTCCCGCTGGGGGAACATTGTGGTTTGGCATACACTCAGGTTGACGGAGTATGTCCCTTTTCATGTTGTTGCCGTCACCAGACCCCTCAGTGGCAATGGAAGGTTCATTGTCCTTAAATGTAGATATACATACAGATTTTTTTTCTCTAGCTGGTGTCTGGCTACATTCAGATAGCTTTGCCTGGCAACATATCTCAACACCTGTTTCTTCATTTAAAATCACCCTTATTTCTTTTTGCGACTCACCAGCAAATGAATCACTGCATTCTACAACAGGATTTAACACAGGTGCCTGACGTGACACATCTGATTTATTCCTGTTCTTGTCGTCAATAGTCTTTGATCTACTTTCTTGCTCACTACTATCAGCAGGCAAACTACTTTCAGAAAAATTATTTTTGGTGACATTTTGAGAATCTTGACGCAATCCAAAAGATCCTTTATTGGTTTTGTTAAGAGCACGATTGTTATTTACCTCTCTTTTATCCATTCGAGTTTCTTTTTGTTTGGGGATTATTTCCGTATCTTGCTGGGTTTTCTGTGGCAAATTCTCTTCCGAGGTTACCTTTCTTATGAATGATATGTTATCCTTAGCCTTCAATAGTCCGTAGTTTGCAAAATGTACGGGGTAAGAGTCTTCAGTTGATTCTTTATCTGTAGTTTCCTCGCACCCTGCACTTGTTTTTTGTTTTTCCTTATCGAATAACGGCATGGTAAGGGTTTTATACCTCTCCTTGGTACAGGGACTAATTTTCGTTTGTTTTTTTTCGGAAGTAAATGCATGACGGTCTTTATCATTAACCTGGGATGCAATGCTCATACTAGTCTTCTCTTTATCTTCATGGTTTAATTCCGACAAATTCTCTTCCTGCTCTTCTGCTATATTTTCTAATGTTTTGAAATCCTGCTGAAATTCCCTGGTGTCACTGCCAAGTCTTGTAACTGCTGTAGACAAACAAAAGTCTGATGTGTCAGACCTATGCATACTACCTTCTACTTCATGGTCACTTACATTAGAATTACAAGCAACGTTTAAGGTTGCTTTCTGTGTGTTGTGAATATTCTTGTCATGTTCATGACAAGCAACTAAATTCGACTCAGACGTTTCAAATGTGCCCACACTTTTACGCGTTGCATTAACAGAAGTGGTGTTTTCATTTTTCTTTGAAGCACTTCTTAAATTCGGCCGTCTTGGTTGTTCTTTCTCTATACTGGAAGCTTGTCTTTTATTTTTCTCTGGTTGCTGTCTGGATCGTGACCAAAGCTTGCTAACATTCTCCACTTTTAATTCATGTGTCACATCAATTTTATCAATTTCTGCAGCTTTATTCTTTTTAGGTCTTCCTCGTCTTTTAGCACCCTGTTTTTCAGCACATCCTGAATGCAAAGATTTCAAATTACCACTACTTTTCTGCAACGTACCATTCTCTTGTGGAAGGCGTTCTTCAAGCGTCTTTTGACCTTCATTTGTTTCAATAGCTGAAGTACTGGCAGCTTCTGGGTCATTGCCATTAGGATGGTCTTTTGGGGGTACTAAACTATTGGCCGATACAAAAGAATTATTGGCTGCCTGGTCAATGTTATGCTGCACCTCTTGGCCATGTTTTACTAAACAAACATTGACCTTTTCTGTTTCACTTTCCAATAGCACTTTACCATTTTCAGTAGTACCTCCTGAAGAAAATGCCGATTTACGCCAATCAAGTATATTTACATTACAGGTATTGTCTTCCACTTCAGGGCTTTTCGCAACTGAATGTGACTTTACGAGTACTTCATCCCCACTAGATTTTACATTCAAAGATGCAACTTCTTCACTTTCTTTCCCAACATCTTTTAAACTTGATCTACTCACTGACGACACCGCTTCATTCCTTTGCTTTACGTTTCTTTGTGGTTGCTGTCTGCTGCCTCGTTTTTGTTTGCTAATATCTTTTGCTCTTGATGTCTTGGCAGTTGCTGCTTCCTTCACACTACCCAACTGGGTCATATGGACCCCTCCTTTTCTAATGCTTTGTCTCTCAGAGCTTTTACTCCTAGTTGTACAAGTAACTTTAACAGTGGGAACAGTGGTAGTTGTAGCAATACTTCCAGCGGAACTCCGATTATCAGTTCTATTAGCGATACTTTTCTTTTTCCTTTCCTTTGGTAACTTTTTCGTTAAACTTTTACAAGGAACATCAGGTTCTTCACTATTAACTGCAGGTGAAGTTGCTGTTGTAATTTTTGGTGTTGTTACATTATTTGGGCCCTTTCCGTATAGTCTGCCTTTACGTTTATTGACAGTTGGTTTCGCACAGGATCTCTCTATCACCATCGAGTTGTTCATACTGTCTCGATGGGACCCTCCGGCACAAGAAGACGGGATTTTTGCAGCTTTCGGTTCACCATTGGAGCTGGGATTTTGACGCTTCTGTCTACCCTTACGTTTGGGAGTATTGACCAAGAGGTCTTTTGAGATATTATCAATATTTAGGAGGGATAAGTCAGAAAAGTCTATTTGTTTACACAAAGTTTCGCGCCTTTTTTTAACGTGCAAACAGTATATTTTATTCATTAAAGTTTCTTTGGTGGATGGAATCTTTTTCGAATTGAAGGAAACTTCAACCATGGATTGATCTGGTTCTTTTATTTCTCCTAGATCTTTGTAATACACCTTCCGCTTTGGTGGTCTGTAGCATATTCTTTTGCATCGTTTTCTCTTTGTTTTTAGTTTGACTACTTTCTCTGTTTCTTTCACAGACGTCGATGCTGTGCATTGCTCAATGCCTGACTGTGACAAAACGGGATTTTTATCATATCTGTTTAAAAGTATTTTTGGTGAGTATACTATGATACCCTGGGAATTCTCAGAATTATATAACCTTCCACCACTTTTCTGGTCAGATACAGCTACAAGCATAAACCTCTCAGCATAATCGTCCTGGGCATTCGAATATCTTTCCTGGAAATTGATTTCTGTATTACTGGTAGTGGTATCAGTAGTAGAAATAGCAGTTTCTGGGGAATCTCTTTTATTTACATTCGACAATGATGCGTGTTCCTGAGTAGAAAATTCTTCGTCCAGATCACTGCTCCTGGGAACAGCGGGTGAATTAATTACATTTTCTCCAGACTTTAATACAAGAGCTTCCTCTCCATCTATGTTTGACTTTTCTTCAGCGAGACTATTGGAAACACTAAAACTTAGTTCAAAAGGATCCACTGAGTAAAACTGACCTATTTTGGCATGTGGGTATGACGAGTTTGCAGGGCCTGAGTAAAAAATCTCTGAATTGGAAATTGCCCCAAAAATACTTTTTCTACATGACATATCAAAAAATGATTTAAATCGAGAATGTGGTTGAGATGCATGGATGCTAAGTTCATCATGCTCTGTCACGTTTATTTGTACTGGAGTTCTGGATACCAAAAGGCTGTTTTGCACCCCTACATCCTTGCAAACCAGAGTATGTTTTGCTTCCTCAATCTGAAAGAAAAAAAATTAAAAATATAATTACAGGTTAATTAAGGGATAATAAATGATTAGTGGTACAGTACAGGACCTAAAACTGTTCATTAAAACCACATTCATTTTAGCTAAGACTCCTTTCTCTTCAACACTTACAGGGGGAAAAAATGAGAAGCAAAGAATAAAAAATTTCACCCTGGATTAAAGTGATGATAGAATCGAAAACCCTGCTTGTTGTTTATGGTTGCCCATAGGAACTGTGAAAAATATATAATATTGGTGATAAATAAGAATTACAGGTTATTTGTGTACAAAATAAAGAGACAACAAAACAAAACACATGTCCGATCTTTAATTGCTTTGGGCAGCCAGATCACAAAAACCACAAAACGAGACATCAAGCCTTAGAACTTTGTAGAAAGTGTAAGTTAACGTAAAGTGCGTTTAAGTACTTTTACAGTTTCAACAAAATAACATAATAGAAAAAACCTATTAGATTGCTCTTTAAACAATCCTTATATAATATGTAATATAAAGCATGTATAACATGTATGTTATGTTTTTTTTTTGCTTTCATTGAAACTTATGTGAAGAAGTGGTGGAAGTAGGGCAAAAGGAAGACAAAGGCTCGCGTTTTAAAAAAAAATTTGCTCATCATCCGACAATCATTGAGAAAAGATCAAGCCAGTGGACAAGTTCAAATATCTAGGCTCGATCATTGAAAAGGAAGAAGATTGTGAAGAAGAGATCAAAGCAACAATTGGAAGTGGCTGGAGGAAATGGGAGGATAATAGTGAAGTTGTCTGTGACAACAAGGTACCACTCCACCTTAAGAGTCACCTCTATAAGGTGGTCATCAGACTGGTTTTGTTGTATGGTATTGAGACCTGCCCACTGAAGATAGACCAAGAAAGAAAGCTGGAGGCCACATAGATGACAATGACATGGTGGGCGATGACTGGGGTATCATTTCTTGAGTACAGGATGACTTCGGATTTGTGAAAGCAGGCAAAAGTGGTAGAAGTGGGTAGAATGGCACAAGAGGCAAGGCTCTACTGGTTTGGTCACATCATGAGGATGGAGAATGAAAACACCATGGAGTATAACATCAGTCAGTAGTTGGGGAAAAAAGGAGAGAGAGCCAGAAATAGAGGTGAAATATTTCTCAAAATCTTATTTACTTCATCTTACCTTTATTTTCTGAATTTCAGTCTCTTTTTGCTGAAGTAATTTGATACTCTCCTAGAACAAAACAGTTTTGGTATAATAATTAGGGCAGTATGACATTTACACAAAAGATGTTTAGTCCACTTGCAACTCTATTCTATTCTATAGTTATTCCAGACAAAATAATAAACATATACTGTAATTATTTGATTTACCAAAACCCTACTTGAATAAGCACAGCCTTTGGAACCCAAAATAGTTAATAAGTGCACTCCCTCAATTAAGCACACCCTGTTTGGCAGATTTCCTTTTCAACAACTGCACCCTTTCTTCAAAGTAAAAAATTGAAGATCAAGAATAAAAGCACTAAAAACATATATTTTAGTGAGTATTTTCTATTATGTTTTTAACATCATGTGTGAAAATCACAATGTTCATATGTTTACAGATATCTTTGTATTTGTCAATGTCACTGTTGAACTTGATATTTTAGACAATTAGTGCTTGTAAGTTTACTTCATACCGTTTTTTCTAAATAAAAATATTTTAGACATTTAGTGCTTTATAAGTTAACTGACTTTTCCATGTGCACAAGTGCACACCCTCAAATATGTGCACCCCTTGAATAAGTGCACCCTTTAGTGTACTGTGTGTTTAAAATAATAATTAAAGTATGTGCACTGTGTGCTTTTTTAACTAATAATTACAGTATGTTCCATTTTAGTTAATTGGAAGTTTCACATTGCTTGCTCTTCCAAGATTGTACCATATTCATCAGTTTCTCACCAACATTGCTTTAAATAGTTTAACAGGCCTTTCATGAAAATTGGTCACTAAAATGATATACCACCCACACTGATATGCTTAAGAGGGCAATTGTTCCTCTAACAATTTCTTTCTCCCAACAACCTCCCAAAGTTAAAGAGTACAATATTGCTTGTCATACTACAAATACTGATTATCACTCAACAATCAGAATTTAACCCTTATTGACATCAAATGGTCTATTCATAGAGAATTTTAGGTTGTGTTTTGTGGTGAAGATGAAGAGAACCCATAATCCACCTTGCCCCCCCCCCAAAAAAAACACCCCAACATTCTCTGTCTCAACTATTTTGTCATTTAGATTTCATTCTTCCAATTACAATGAGAGTAGAAATGCACAAATGTAGCTGACACAGTAATCTCTGCTATGATAACTAACAAAACAGATCCATGAAAAAAACAGTAAGTTATTTTATTGAATCCCCAGGGAAGATAGGCACCAGTTGGCCAATATTGGGAGTTTCACTTCAAGAAACTAGACCTTGTTAGATATAGCAATGGCACTAAGACTACTAATGTCTAAGCTAGAGGCATTGTGCATGCTTTTTAAGTGATTTGCTTATCCATGCCACTTCATGGATATGGTTCCAATGTTTGCCTTATGGTGAACCACACTGTGTGACACATTAAAGTAAGCAATGGGGATTTATTAGGCTCCTTTCAACAGCCCTGGCTTTCAGTGATAAAATCTGGAGAGTTTAGCTTGACCTGTTTACAAAATAAGCGATGTCCTCAAAAATTGTTGAATTTATTGATGGGCCATTGGAGCTAATCTGTTGCCTGGAGAAAAACAAAGGGTGATGTGCAATGGACACAGATTCTCAAGTAGCTTATCATGATCTAACAGCAAATTTATATGGAGCAGCAGGTAAGATAACTTTATGCTTTGACCTCTAACTCTTTAGTAGGTCTTAGCATACATTCTTATAGTTTCTAGCTTTGGGCCTATTGATATCCGATATCAAATTTTTGTGATCTTACCTGCTCCTAAATCTAAGTTTATTTTACCCCTCTCTCTCCCTATCACCCCAGGGGTCATGAAAATTGGGTTAACCTATCTAGTGCTAATTCTTGCACTAATCTTAATTACAGTAATACTCCACAACAGGGGCACTCATATTCCCCTACACAGAGGATGATAAATCACAGGCCCCTACTACTAATATCAAAATCTGCCTGTTGTACCATCACCAATAAACATACACGCCAAAAAGCAACAAATTGTTGAGAAAAGAATAACAACCAAAGAAACGTATGATCAGCAAGCAGGACTTCAACACTCAGAAGCCAAAGTTGGGGTATATGTATAAGCCAGGCCACTACCAAGGAAGTGTGGGCACCCATGAATATATGGAAAAAATTTTGACAAAGCTACTAAGTTTTACACAGTAAAAACATGGTACAATGCCACCATAAGATGAAACAGAGTCCACATAACTCCAGCTGCAGCACCATCAAACCTGTTAGTGATTTATAATTCAATCTTGTGCCATGTACAATGAGCAGCTCCTCTGGCCAAATTCCCAGAAACAGCAACACCTGAGAGTGATCTCAGACCTACACACTGTCCAATACAGCCTTCGACACTTATCAAAATATCACCACAGTGACTGATACATCTTCGCCAGTGATATTGATTCAATATAACAAAGCCCACAATGAATGATTAAACTTTCAGAGTGATCTGAAGACTATTATATATCAGGAGACATTATACTTATGAACTGCCTAAAGAATTCTTAATATTTTTTCTATAGGAAGGTGGATGTCACACTCATTGCTCATCCACCATTATGTTTTGTTATAATGTTTGTTTGCCACATACAGCAGTCTAGTAAAATTTTAGCAGGACATAAAACTGCACCTCTTGTTTTCTTCATTTAACTCCTTTAAATACACCAAAGATTGTAACTAATAATTTCAGTCTATAAATACCTGGCAAAACAATATCTGTTTCCACATCTCCTCTTGCTGTTTCATAAAGGCCAATTGCCGCTCCTGAAACTCTTTTGTTTTGTGATACTGTTCATCTTCTCTTTGTTTTTTTTCATCTTCATTTTTAGTAATTTCCTTTGTTTCCAAAATTGCCTGAGTAACAAACAATAAAATGGGGAAATGACTAACATAGTCATGTAAGAAATAAAAATAATTTGTATATTGATATCTTTGTCATTTTATTGCCACAGACAATGGTTAATAAATAAAGCATAGCCTCCCTAAGTTTCAAATCCTAAATGGATTTCTCTCTGGTTCCTTTAACAACACTTCAGACTCCTCAGCATAATTACTTACATAAGCCAGGATATTCAAAACCCATGACCTAAATGAATTGGAGCTCATTTCCAACATCAATTTTTCTCAAGTTTTTAGTATGCACTGAATGATAATTCAATATTGCAAAGAATTAAAATTTCCAGCTTCTGTGAGACTATCAATTCCTTCTCCATTTGACATACTTTACAACAATTATAGTTTAAATGGCTTATTTCACAAAACAGCATCAGTGTGTGCATACTTATTACAGCCGCCTGGGGTGATAAAAAATTCAACATTAACTTTAAGTTTTAATTGACAGAGCCCTACAAATGGTACTGAAAACCACCCCATACCAGCAAATGCTGGTTAAACAAAAGTGAGCCCAACACTTGTTGAACCTATTTATTAGTTAAAGAATTGGTCATTTGTCCATTTTCAGATGTAATTGAACATTTTTTGTTGTACTCAACTCCCCAGCTTTGTATTATGCACCTCCAAAGATGAATGAGTTCAAACTTTGACCAAGACTAGTCACTTATAGAACCATAGTTTTCCTCTCTTGCTTAGAAACTATTGTAGTTCAGGCCATACCTTCCTAAATTGGATGCGACCAGGTCAAATTAAAAAATAATTTTAGATATTTACTTTTATTTGCATGTGACTGAGTTTTAGCGTATGATTTACCAGAACGTTCATTGTTGTTCTATCACAGGAGGCACAATGTTAGCACATGCCAAGTACCGTCTGTTATGAGTTGGATAAAATCCATCATATGCCTTTACCTATGTATTGTTATTCTCAAAATCAACTGTGCTTGACCTAATCTCATGATACAAACAATATGTATAAATACCTGCCTAACTACTCTGACTCTCCAGTTGTGAAAATCACTAGAAGTAAAAAATCTGTTTATTTAAATAATTTGATTTAAAGCCAGCCAAATATGCCTTTAGCTCCAACCAGTTCAAAATTTTTTAATTTTCTGAATTCCATGGAAGGTTTTATTCAAAGTTATAATTGGCTTTAAATATTTATGATCATTAAAATTATACACAATTTTTTTCTGTTTGGTATTTTGGGCAGAAAAGGAGAGCATAGCTGAGGAGGTTATCAGCCCCTGGATTTCGCATACTCCCAATTACAAACAGAATGGCAACGATCTGTAACAAGTTTTTAGCCTGCGATACACCATTTGTTATGTTAAAAATTAAGTTAGAATTTCTACCTGATTTTTACAAGATACTTCATCATCGTTTCCGTTGAAACTCTTTAATGGATCCGAAGTCCTTTTTGTCTTTCTACAAGGTATATTTCCCTCGTCTTCACCCTCATTAAGCTTTGGATAATTTACAACTGAATACAATCTTGACTCGTCTGATAACCATTTGGGCTTGCTTCTCCATTTTGTCAATATTGACTCTAATTTTTCTGTAATCTGGTTATACTTCGTAAGCTCTAGGTCATACGTTGCAAGCAGTAACTTTTCCTGTAGCTCGTTTTCTTTCAATTTCATTAAACACTTCTCGTACTTCGCAATCGAGAGCTGCAAATGGCACGATAGCATTCCCCAATCAGTAGCAGCCATGTTTGACTTTGTTAGCTAAATCAATTTGCCCGCCAAAGAAAATAACGACCAACCTCAGGGGATTGCTTTCTCGACTCAGACCTCTCGAAAATGCAAACAAGTTTCAATTTACCATTCACAAACCATTTGCAAACCATTTACAAACCACTTACAAACAATTCACAAACCAGTTACGGCTCAGAATGTTGGGTATTGAAAAATATGGACATGAAGAAGAAGATAAAAGCATTTGAATTATTGTGTTATCGTCGTCTAATGCGCATCAGCTGGACTGAAAAGAAAACTAATGAATGCATACTGGAAAAAGATGGATGTAAACGAGAGGCTGATAACAACTATAACTCGTAGAAAAATGACTTTTATTGGACACATACTATGGGGAAAGGACAACACCAGTGATTTATTACTTGGAATGGTTCATGGCACGAGAGAGAGAGGAAAACCGAAAGTTAGATATAGCGACNATCACAAAATTATACACAATTTTTTTCTGTTTGGTATTTTGGGCAGAAAAGGAGAGCATAGCTGAGGAGGTTATCAGCCCCTGGATTTCGCATACTCCCAATTACAAACAGAATGGCAACGATCTGTAACAAGTTTTTAGCCTGCGATACACCATTTGTTATGTTAAAAATTAAGTTAGAATTTCTACCTGATTTTTACAAGATACTTCATCATCGTTTCCGTTGAAACTCTTTAATGGATCCGAAGTCCTTTTTGTCTTTCTACAAGGTATATTTCCCTCGTCTTCACCCTTATTAAGCTTTGGATAATTTACAACTGAATACAATCTTGACTCGTCTGATAACCATTTGGGCTTGCTTCTCCATTTTGTCAATATTGACTCTAATTTTTCTGTAATCTGGTTATACTTCGTAAGCTCTAGGTCATACGTTGCAAGCAGTAACTTTTCCTGTAGCTCGTTTTCTTTCAATTTCATTAAACACTTCTCGTACTTCGCAATCGAGAGCTGCAAATGGCACGATAGCATTCCCCAATCAGTAGCAGCCATGTTTGACTTTGTTAGCTAAATCAATTTGCCCGCCAAAGAAAATAACGACCAACCTCAGGGGATCGCTTTCTCGACTCAGACCTCTCGAAAATGCAAACAAGTTTCAATTTACCATTCACAAACCATTTGCAAACCATTTACAAACCACTTACAAACAATTCACAAACCAGTTACGGCTCAGAATGTTGGGTATTGAAAAATATGGACATGAAGAAGAAGATAAAAGCATTTGAATTATTGTGTTATCGTCGTCTAATGCGCATCAGCTGGACTGAAAAGAAAACTAATGAATGCATACTGGAAAAAGATGGATGTAAACGAGAGGCTGATAACAACTATAACTCGTAGAAAAATGACTTTTATTGGACACATACTATGGGGAAAGGACAACACCAGTGATTTATTACTTGGAATGGTTCATGGCACGAGAGAGAGAGGAAAACCGAAAGTTAGATATAGCGACAACATCAAAGTGATTTCTGGTGGAAGAAGTATGGTTCAGTTGTGCAGAATGGTGCAGGATAGAAGACAATGGAGAGCTACAGTGGTTTATTTTGAACCTCCCGTTAGATGATGATGATGAAGCCATTTCAATGGTTTATGGCACGGGAGAGAGAGAGGAAAACCGAAAGTTAGGTATAGCGACAACATCAAAGTTATTTCTGGTGGAAGAAGTATGGTTCAGTTGTCCAGAATGGCGCAGGATAGAAGACAGTGGAGAGCCACAGTGGTTTATTTTGAACCTCCCGTTAGACGATGATGATGAAACCATTTCAAACCAGAATGGTACTCACTATGAAATAAGTTATCCAGTATGGGTGCGGCTCCCTGAAATAAGTGCAGGGGTGCCAAAAGGTATAGGAGAATGAACTCTTCAGCACCGTTATGTACTTATTTTATATCTTTTGTTTTTATCGTTTAGATTCTAACATTGAAAGAATATTACCGCATAATAAAAGCAAATGGTTGAGACCTATCTATGTTAGAATCCTGAAGAATTTTATCACAGCACAATCCCTGCAGTTCAATGCCCAATCGATGGCTGCACTTACAGCACTCCAGACCTGGATCCCACAATCGTTGCTGCTCTAATCACAGCACACACCACCACTCACACTGCTGCTTCCTCACCTGTAGAAACACTGAAAGTGGAATGAGTCAAACGATCAACGATTACATCTGCTGATTGGCAATACTTCCAAACACGATGGAAAGAATATGTTGCAGCGAGTAAGGTCAATGGAAAGGACAAAGTTCTCCAACTTCTCGAGTGTTGCAATGAGACACTAAGAAAAGCCCTTACCAGATCCAATGTGGGACTATCTAACAAGATTGAGCAAGAAGTCCTACTCGCAATTAAGGCTCTTGCAGTTAGAGACGAAAATGATTTCTAGAGTCGCACTCAATGAAATGCGCCAGGATAGAGAGGAGACTGTACGTTCCTTTTGTGCTAGACTTCGTGGACAAGCCAGCGTGTGTCAGTACACTATAAAATGCCCCAACTTCCAGTACGATGTGGACTATACAGAACCAATACTTCGAGATGCCCTTTGCAGGGGCATTGAGGACACAGAAATCCAGCTCAACTTGTTGGGACACACGAACCAAGACATGACACTCAATGAAGTCGTCCATTTTGTCGAGGCCAAGGAAGGAGGCAAACGCTCCACCAGCAAGATTTTAAAAAATCAGGCTAATGCCAACTCAATCCGCAGCTCCTACAGCTCTACCGCAAGGCCCAGTCCACTATTCCATCCAAGCAATCTGACCACAACCAGGGCCACCATCTATGTTCCTACTGTGGTAAGAAGGGCCATGGCGAGAAGCAATCAGCACAACGACGAAGAACTACCTGCCCAGCCTACAATCACCAATGCACTCAATGCAATCGACTCCACCACTTCGAGGATGTATGTAGGAGCAAAGACAAGCCCAAGAAGGAGGATCACAATGCGCCCTTATCACCAGGGTGTCATCTACGACTTTCTCTGTTCTGCCACAGTGAACACTATCTCTGCAGATCGTCATATTTACCAGAAGGAGACCAACCAGTGGAAACGACACACATCCAGCCCACAGCCCTTCATAAAACTCTCGGTCAGAGTTGATGACCAGAACTATATTGACCTTGGCTTCAAACCTATTGTGAACAACCNTCTCTGTTCTGCCACAGTGAACACTATCTCTGCAGATCGTCATATTTACCAGAAGGAGACCAACCAGTGGAAACGACACACATCCAGCCCACAGCCCTTCATAAAACTCTCGGTCAGAGTTGATGACCAGAACTATATTGACCTTGGCTTCAAACCTATTGTGAACAACCTTGAAAGCACCATCCTCGTCCCCGCCATGGCAGACACCGGCTGCCAAAGTTGCCTCGCTGGTTTCACAACTGTTCAATGACTCGGCTTGACGAAAAGTGATCTCATCCCAGTCAATATGGAGATGCATGCTGCAAACGACAAATCCATCAGTATACTTGGAGCCATCATCCTCCGCATCTCTGGTGTCGATCAGAACAACAACATCTTCCTCAGCAAAGCTGCCTGCATTGACTTTGGCATGATCTCCGAGAACTTCCCTACCGTGGGAAGAACATCATCGTCATCCGTCAATCCAATCAGTGACAACCAACCATCGTGCAACTGCCCAAGACGAGAGCTCCCTCCGCCTTTACCTATTGAGCTTCCCTTCCCAGCAACAACCGAGAATCGTGGCAAACTTCATGAGTATCTCCTCAACTACTACAAGTCAAACACCTTCAATACTTGTGAGGACCAACCTCTCCCACTCATGAGTGGTCCACCACTGAAGCTCCGCATTGATCCAACTGCTGAACCTGTCGCCCATCACTCACCAATACAAGTACCAGTACACTGGCAGGAGAAGGTGAAAGCTGACATTGACAGAGACGTTCGCCTTGGAGTCATTGAACCTGTCCCAGTCGGCGAGCCCATCACTTGGTGCCATCGTATGGTGGTTTGTTCAAAGAAAAATTCGGAGCCTAGGCGCACCGTAAACCTTCAACCACTGAATGCTCATGTCACTCGTGAAAACCATCACACTCCATCTCCATTTCATCAGGTCTGCACTGTACCAGAGGGAGTCAAAAAGACAGTATCAAAAGCATGGAACAGATTCCATGGCGTCCCCCTTCAGCCAGAAGACAGACACTTCATTACCTTCATTACACCTTGGGGGCGTTATCGCTACTGCACATCCGCACAAGGCCATGTTGCCTCCGGTGATGCCTACACGAGACGCTTTGACGAGGTTGCTGCTGAATTCCCAAATAAGATCAAGATAATTGATGATGCCCTCCTCTGGGATGATTCCCTGGAGAAAAGCTTCTTTCAATGTGCCAGATAGCTCAAATTGTGCGGTAACAACGGTATCATTCAAAACCCAAACAAGTTCGTCCTTGGAGCCGACACAGTTGATTTCTCTGGCTTCAAGATCACCCCAACAAAAGTCCAACCCAGCGACGACATTCTACGTGCAATCAGGGACTTCCCCAAACCCAAGAACATTACAGACATCCACTCCTAGTTCGGACTTATAAACCAGGTGGCTTACACATTCAGTATGGCATCACACATGCAACCATTCCGCAGCTCCAGCAACCTTCTTAAACCAAAATCAACCTTCCACTGGGACGAGACCCTACAACAATCGCTTGAAGAATCCAAAAAGAAGATCATCGAGGAAATCAAAAACAGTGTCCATATCTTCGACCAGTCCAAACCTACCTGTCTTGCTACTGACTGGTCAAAATTGGGTATCGGTTGTTGGTTATTCCAGAAACACTGTACATTTGACGGTGTTAAACCCTTCTGCTGTCCAACTGGTTGGAAAGTCGTACTTGTCGGTAGTTGCTTCACCACACCAGCTAAATCAAACTATCCACCCATCGAGGGGGAAGCCCTTGCTGTCATCTAAGGTTTGGACAAGTCGAGACACTTCGTTCTTGGTTGTGACGACGTCACGATAGCTGTTGACCACAAACCCCTCCTCGAATTGTTCTCTAGCAGATCTCTACATGACATTCCAAATGGTCATCTGCGTAACTTGAAGGAAAAGACTCTCTGCTATCGCTTCAAGATGCATCACATTCCAGGAAGGAAACATCGCGCACCAGACTGCACATCACGATATCCCAGTGGGCCCAACAACCCAGAGGTCGACGTTCTCCCAGACGCAATCTCAGCATTTTCAACAGAAAATGGATTCGGACCACCGCTCGCTCATGAAGTCCTTGTAGCTGCAACCAATGGAACTTCTGATTCCGATCTCACCTTCAAAGAAGACATCAGATCGTCCCTCACAGCTGCCGCCTCAGTAGCAACTCTATCCCTCACTTGGGATATGGTGAAGTTAGCATCTACAAGTGACGACGACATCAAACAACTGGTATCCTAAATCGAAGACGGATTCCTAGAAAAAGTGACCGACCTCCCACGACGCCTCCAACGCTATCATCAGTTCCGCAATAACCTATGGACAATGGAGGGGATACCAATCTACAACGAAAGAATTGTCATCCCGTCTTCCCTGCGACCACAAATCCTCGACAACCTTCATGCTGCCCATCAAGGAGTCACATCAATGATATCCCATGCTGAAGCATCTGTGTTTTGGCCAGGAATAACCAATGACATCAAAGACAAGCGTTCCCCATGCTATCACTGCAACATCATGGCACCATCCCAACCTCACCTACCACCAACGCCACCTTCTCTTCCTGAGTACCCATTCCAACTCATCTGCTCGGACTTCTTCCATCACAAGGGAATCATCTACCTCATCTCTGTCGACCATTACTCCAACTGGCCGATCATCGAACGATCGAGTGAAGGTAGCAAAGGACTCATCAACAGCCTTCGCCGTACTTTTGTCACATATGGCATTCCAGATGTACTCTCGTCAGACCTGGGAACACCAAAGACTTTCTCAAATCCTGGCGTGTTCAACACCGCATATCGTCCGGCGGCTTCCCACATGGCAACTGCCGTGCCAAAGTAGGGGTCAAGACAGTGAAGAGGATGATAGTTGGCAACACTAGATCAAATGGTGAACTATACACAGACGCTTTCCAACGTGCGATGCTCACTTATCGCAACAGACCTGACCCTGAAGCTGGCATCAACTCCACAATATGCATCTTCGGCCGACCGACAAGAAGCAGCATCCCAATTCTTCCAGGAAATTATCTGCCCCACCCTACATAGCAGGACACCCTTCGGAAGAGAGAAGAATCCCTGAGGACTCGCCACTTCAAGATTGCGGAGTAATTGTCACTGGGTACTCGACGTTCCCCTCCTCTTCGTGTTCGAGACCATTTTCGAATTCAAAACCAAGTTGGACCGAACCCGGGAAAGTGGGACAAGACTGGACAAGTCATCGAAGTCAAACAGCATGATCAATACGTCGTTAGAGTCGATGGATCTGGGAGAGTCACTCTGCGCAACAGGACATTTCTACGTCAATTCGTTCCTGTCATTCCTACTACAACTCATAACCCTCTACTCGTTTACCCACAACCTCGACAGCCAGCAAGCAAAACCGTCATACTCCAACCACAAGTTGATGTGCCAGCATCTTCTGCAGACGATCGTGAGACAATTCAAGAAGATCAATCCCATCCGCTGCCTCCTTTCGTTGATGCACAGTCTGAAGGGACCCGCAACACCAGCTCACCAGACGCACACACTGGACCATCTACTGACTAGAGCCATGCATCTACGATCCCTCCAAGCTCTCCCAGTCCCAACACCTTGAAGATAACCCCTACTGTCCGTAGGTCTACAGGTCACCGCAAGCCACCGACGTACCTTGAGGATTATGAACACTGAACAAAACAAATCGTTGAACACTGGACGTGAAAATTAGTTGAACAATGTCAGACACTCACGATGTCATTACTTTACTTCATGGACACTGAATGTTGCATTTCACATATGCTGTAAGTTACAATTTAACGTCACAACTCTCCTTGCGAGATCATTATGACTGGGGGGAGATATAGGAGAATGAACTCTTCAGCACCATTATGTACTTATTTGATATCTTTTGTCTTTATCGTTTAGATTCTAACATTCCAATAATATTACCGAATAATAAAAGCAAATGGTTGAGACCTATCTAAAGGGCATGAATTGGACCACAAAAACAGGAATCGACGTCAACCGGAAAACACAGACGCTAGCCGATTTGCATTTTTTAGCTTCCTCCAAAATGACGACTGGGCCAAATGCAGTAAATAATGAAAAATGAAGTTAATTATTTGAATAATGAAGTTGCAGTTGCCCAACGAGTAAATAGGCCTGAATTTTGTTCCAACAAAAAACGCTTTAATTTGGAAGCGGATGGGGTTTCAGCCTGCGGAGTCACATCTGATTCTCGAACAGCCTTCGGATGACAGCTTTCCTACTTCCGTGGTATTGTGTAATTCAGGGACGTATGAAGCATCTGAAAGGGGGGAAGGCAGGTCAAAAAAGGGGCACATGACCACTCCCATAAAGCTTCTCCAATTTGTTTGTAAGATCTTCCACTTGTCTGATTTTTGTCACATCTCAGATATTACGACTATCTGACAGAGATGCACAGAGTTTATGAAGAAGTTTCTTGAATGAATGTAAATCACACTGCTTTTAATCCGTGTATGAATTACACCTGTGTCCATTTTGATTTCCTGTTTATTCTTTCAACACAAATCATCGACGATGACAGCCTGATCCAGAGATAATGCAAAGTTGTGAAAACGATGATGACAATCGTCTTCATGGAAAGCCTTGATTTCAGCTATCGTTCTGGGCATGTTTTGGGCCTTATCTTACGTTGAGAATTTGGGCAAAGGATTATGCAAAAAGGGCACTTTTAGGTTTGGAAAGCCAAAAAGTGAGGTGGCAATGGCACCTCTGCCTCCCCTAGTCGAATTCTGTTACAACGGAGTTACTTCCTGTTTGGTGAGCTATTTTTCAGAGTCACTGAAAGAACTTTATATGTACGACATTCATATCATTTCATCAATGCCAATCCCCTCCAAAAATACTATAACTATTTTTTTTGAAATATTTTGTTACTTTTCAATCTGATTACAAAAAGATAAACAGAATGAATATTCATAGCTCAAACACACACAGAATGGAAATAAGGTTTCAGATCCCCTGTTCTCAAAGGAGGTCTCTCTTGGTAGAAGCCTGCAAGCATGTCAGGGGAAGAGGATAAACGCCAAACGAATGCTGTTAAGTTTTTTAAAAGGAAATCGACTACCAAAAGTCACAACTGATGCAAAGTTAAAATACTTTTCTATGTTTCAACTTCTTCAGTAAAGAATTGAACTATGCTTTCAGTAAAGTCGTCTTGATTGTTAATATTAAGGTAATAGTGTCGATTCGACACAAGAGGATGTGCGCGCGGATGTGGGGGGATGGGGTGAGCTGGAAAGACAGAAGACAGACATATACTCTATCACTTTCCAACGAAGTGGTTGTCCTGTGACAACGTACATTGCAGATGAGGGGGAGGGTACAGAGGGTCACACGAAACAAGCCCGAAATTCCGAAACTATATGCCAAAAACTATCCTTTACAAGAGATAAAATAAAACCAACCTGTCAAGACGTCGTTGCCCCATAGTAGAGAAAAAAAAGGCACTAATGTACTAATTATAGCTTGTTGCACCTAAAATATACCCGTAAATTGTTGTCTGGATATGCTTTGTTTTTGATGTAGCAAGCCTTTTCATACAGGGTGTAATAAAATCGACTCAGAAGTATGCCTGAACAAAAGGCTTTATTAAACACAAAATCAGCGTAGATGTTAATACATACATATATATATATATATATATATATATACCTAAACGCATAAAAGCAAATTTTGACAAAATTTGACATTATTCACTACAACAATATGTATTTACAATATGATAATTTATTATTATTTAGATGACGATAACTAACAAAATTGACCTATATGCAAACATACATCGAATTCAGTCCTTTAAAAATCAAGATTAGTGGCACTTTTACGGTGAAAAACAACGTGATATAACAGAGAGTAATTTATTAATGTTTTTGTATATAATTTGTTTTAAAAATCCTCTACTTTCCTGTGTATTTCTTTCTTTAAGCAGCCTTTGTGATACTAATGATCAATTTAATCTTCCAGTTTCAATTGCCACATATTTGGTATATAAGCGGTAGTAATAAATTCTATTCATTTGCAGTCTATTTCCTCAAATAAGACGCATTTTTTAGCAAAATGTAACAGAACTACCATTAAAACATCACCCTAACTTTTACGATTTACAAAATAAAACGTAAGTTTGTTACCTGGGAAACACGAAATTACCGCCCAATTTTTTCTCGTGTACAACATTTCCGTTCCACAAAACTTGCATATGGCTTAGAAGCACGTCGAAGATCGACAGGGTAAAAGGCAGGTTAGGATGGTGACACTAGTAACTACCAACAGAAAAACCCTTACTTACTTACTCATTGCCCTTAGGTGAGATTCCAAGCACAATTTTTCGCCAACATTCACTTTATGTCATTGTGTTTTGCAAATCATCTACTATTAAACTAGTATCTCTACTTAATAAGTCATGATACCTTAACTTCCTACTCTTGAAGGTTTTCCTTAGGATCAGATCCCATATAACCTTATCTTTTGAACGATAACAATGACCAACAGAGCTTGCTTATCTTTGATTAAGACCGGCATTGATAGAGGAAGCTTGCCACAGTTGTAAGGTACTGTAGCATGGACACATCAACTGACTTTTTGAGATCGCAGGAGATGTGTGGGATTCATCACGTCTCTCGTGAAGTTGACCATTGAGTGTCTATGTCACCGAGCTATACATGAGGATAGGTCCTACTGCTGTCGAAAATAGATTTATCTTCAGTTGTCTAGGATAATTTCACTTCCAGATCAAACAGAGTTTGTTGTATTCGGTCCATGCTAGAGCTTTGCGAAATTAAAAAGTTCTTACCTGAGAAAGCAATATGGAACCTGATAATTAAGACATGTGATCTGATTCAATGGTTTACCAGAGGGTGTAAAGCTAGCTGCAGATGCTTCCGAAGGTATGAACTCAGTCTTAAGATCAATCCAATAAAAGCCTATGCAGGATGTTTTGTCTTCCAATTCATGCAAAAACAGCTAAGCATTTTTTCCGTTATTACTTGGAATGGCGAGATTTTTCGCGAAGTCAAGATTAGTGATGTGTTCAGCATTAATGGAAACATCACTAACCTGAATGAACTTCTTACATCTATTTGCAAATCTTAAGAGTGATTTTTTTGCACTGAACGATATAAGTTGATTTTAGTCTAACACCAGAATTTATAAAAATGGACCCAGTATGTCTCCTTGGAGAACATCCACTACAATGTATAAATGTTCTATCTTGTCATGCGGTGTTATTAGTCTAGAGCGAGTGCTGGTATTTATTGCCTTGAAAGCATTATCAGTCTTGTCGCATGGTGTCGTATAGTACCAGTATTTAAACTATGGGATCTCTTTATTTGTAGAGTCAAATGCTCTCTTAAATTTGACAAGGATAACGGTGTACTCTTTATTGAATTGTTTATTTTTTTGATGATTCTACAAACAGATAGGATTTGAGCAGTTGTGAAGCTTCCCTTCCTAAACCCATTTTGATTACAACAAAAAATCGAATTGATTGCAGGGAATGATCTGTTGAGAATAAGTTTTTTGTATATCTTGACAAGAATTAATATTAGTGAGATACCCCTATAATTTTCAAAGGGAGTATGATTGCCCATCTTTGGAGTTAGTATGGTGTCGGATGTTAACCAGAGATGAGATAGGTGC
Source organism: Morbakka virulenta (assembly GCA_003991215.1). Classification (NCBI taxonomy): domain Eukaryota; kingdom Metazoa; phylum Cnidaria; class Cubozoa; order Carybdeida; family Carukiidae; genus Morbakka; species Morbakka virulenta. The sequence goes on from RDPX01000263.1 coordinate 294,013, forward strand.
GTTGTATTAAAACGGCAGTTGTACAGCTTAAGTAAAATTTAGGCTCCTTCGAGATAATTGAAGGTATATTGTCTGGACGAATTGTTTTGTACTTATGATATGTTTTTATCACCCCTAGTAGTTCAGTTTGTGAAAATGGACCAGTAGACATGTATCCGTTGTAGATGACTTGGATTTTTAGCAGGTTTGGAGATGCCATTGGAGTCTCTCCTTAAAATTGCTGAAAGTTTTTGTGATTTTTCACACTTCTCCCAAATAGATGATCTCTTTTTCCTTCCTGAAATTTTACTGATTTCTTTCCATGATGTTCCTCTTGGTGATTGCAGTGCGCGACTGGAGAATAAATATTACTTTCTTTAAAATGCTTGCTCCACCTTTTTTGACTGTGTGATTTTAGCTAAGTAGTACATGTGCTTAAATTTTACCAGCTTTTTTTGAAGGGATTGGAATACGGTTTGCTCGTAACTGGCACTAATATGGTCGTATTATGCTCGTAGATCAGCAAAAGAACACATAGTTACGCATCTTTGACAGCGATGTCAATTCAGGTGCCAAAACTAACTGAGCCTGATGGAATTCAGAAAGCGCAGTCGTAAAAATTGAAAATTTATGAACAAAATACTGGGAGGTTTACAGTAAATGTACTTTCTACTTTTATAGAGTTTTTTCAGAATCCTTTCGCTTTTTGACATTATTTTACCACTGCATTGATTTCATAATAATACGTTACAAGAAATCAATGTTAGAGGCTAATTAAACTCAAACATACAACCAAAGCCAGTTATTTCGAACACATGATGTTCAGACCTTCTGCTGCCACGACAAAGAATCTTAGTTCCTTTAGTAATGACTAGTGAAAACTTTGTTTTTCCTGGTTAAGAGTCAAACAAGGCATAATGCCATTGAGTGTATGGAACTATAAAGAAATGACAGAAGGAAAGAAACCAAGCAAGAAAAAGGAAGGCTAAGCGAAGAGACAAGAGTTTACTTCAGAATTCAAAACATTCCACTCATACGATGTAGGAAAGTGCTCAGCACCCAACAAATTTCACAATCTTGGACCCTGCGGGAAAAAAACTACAATCATAGAAAGATTTATTACAACAAGGGACAACTATTTCATGAGGATGAAGATGTCGAGAGAAACGAGACACGCAAGATCTAACAAACTAAGGCGGCACCAAGGAGAAAGATTCATCAGAATATTTCCCGTGACGACACTTAGAAAATACGAAGACAAGCAACATTATGTCGATGAGAAGAAGGATGAGGACTAGCAGCAAGATTTGGACTTGCCAAGTTACAAATAGGACTCTGAATTCGATCAAGAGCATCAAAATAAGATGACGGAGCGCCTCTCGAGATATGACACCAGTACTCTATACATGGAAGGATGGTACATTTATAAAGATACATGATGGTCTCATCTGTAAGCTAATTTCTTGCACGATACAAAGATTCAACCATTTCAGAAGCAGGCTTGCTAATATATTGAATAGAAGAATGCCAAGAAAGATCTGGAGAAAATGACAAAACAAGCACCCTCGTTGATGAACATTCTTCAAGAAGAGAGGCAACCACACCAGCGCTATTGTCAGAATGATATTTCATAAATATTGGAGGAGGGTTACAGTCTCGGCTTTCTAAACCAAGAATGGAACCTTGAGGAACACCAGTGTTAAAGGAATACTCATCAAATGTATTTCCATCCAGGAAACGCTGGAAAAGATACACTAGTTTCATTTAGTGGGGTAAAAAAAGAACCAAAGTATACCTTTTAACTATCTGTAGCTCTATACCACACCATTCTAGAAATCTAAAGAGATAGAGAGGGTTATATCCTAATTTGAATTTAAGGCCAACAAGAGTAAACTTTAGAAGTAAATTGCATAGTAATTCTTTTAATTATACATAGAAACACATACATCCAAGACGTATTGTTAACAATTCAGTGCCTGAACGTATCATTAAACGTTTCTTTTACAAGGTCTTGGTGCATCTGTGCTCCAAGCTAAACAAGTTCTCGATTAAAAATGACATTTCAAATTTTTCCAAGATCCACTTATGATAAGATATCACGTACTATTTAAATCAGTAATGTTGTATGTAACAATTGGTCAGAGCTTATGTTTACCTTTTTTCTGTCTAATTGGTGTGTCCATGTTGATCACCAATTGCAAACAAATCTTAAGAGAACAGCAAGACTGATGATTGTCTCCAATCGTCTTAAACAATTTACAAATTTAATGATATGTGATGGATGGCCGTGATGAAGTACGCCACTCCAAAAATCAATACAGCACAGTTAGAATTAGAATAAAATTCGATGAAAAAGATAACAATTGCCTAGCATTCTTTACAAAGGAACTTTGTCGTGGCATGAAGCTGTGAAGTTTTCATAAAGAAACGTATACACTGCTAAAATTAAGGAAAGACCTTTCAACAAATCTCAGATTGGCTGCATGACAATCCATTTCATCCTGCTCAAAGACATCTACCTTTTAAGCTTCAATCAAACAACTGAGGCACTACACTACTGCAAATAGCTTGAAAGAACAATTTAGGAGAAGAAGCTGAATATAATATCATTTGAGTTACATCACAATTTAGCCACAATGCCATGACATTGATTTTAAGGTATAGTTGCAGTAATAAAAGAATGAGTCAGGAAGTTCTAAAGGGAATCAGTACCACCCTACGATAATATGATGGCGCCTTTCCATTGCTCGTTTCTATCCTCATGGGTGACCTCGATAGTAGGCGATAAAGAAAATAAAACGTACCCAGGACAGTTTCAACATACCTAACAGTTAAATCTTTGTATATCCATCCTTTTGATGACGACTCTGTAACACAGTATGGCCAACTCTTGATTGAATGCTTCAACTTCGCTCTACCAAATGCTACAAATGGTTGGAGTTTAATGGCATCTGCTTTAGCACTCAGACATACGGACAGTGACCTTCTCATGAACCTTTTTAATGACGTCTGCTGTTGTTGATGATAACGTATCAGACAACACTGGTCTCCTTCATCGCAATTATTGGCTCAGGGGCGTACATATGCTGTCCAGTAAACGCTGTACCTCCTACACATCAGCAACAAGCTTCCTTATTTAAGTGTGATGCCCCTTTTGAGGCCATTGTTGTACGTTGGCGCAGGGACGATTTCTTTCTATATCTATGTATATCTAAACTTTTCCAACCTCTAAACACTCTTCATCGCCAACACTTTCATAGTATACTCCAAGCTTGCCTCGTGATACGTTTCCATGAAGTTCTGACCCTTTCATCTCGTCTGGCATGAATCCAATTCAAAGATGTTCCTCAATGTCTTCATATGTAAGCTATCTTCCTTCGCCTTCTAGTCCTTTTTAAAGCAAACCACCTTTTTGGTTCCAGCATTGACAAGTTCTGCATGTGTTTCCTTCCGCTTTCTATTTTTTTCGTCAACCTTGTACTTTCTTGATCCAGCACGACCTTAGTGCAAATTCGCATAACCAATAACTTAATTATAATTCGATGGTACAAGAATTCCTCTTCTCTTCCTGAAAGAAAGTAATTTTCATATCTGTACTGGTTATTGAAAATCCCTAAAAGTTCCTTTTATGTTTTCTAAACGAATTTATTCTCATTGTACCATACAATGACAAAAACAAGTCTGGAAAACATGTGAAACTTTACAATTGTAACATATACAACGAATAAATACCTTTTTAGAGTCGTATGACTGTTAATGAAAAGCAAGTCTTGACAGCTGATGCAAATCAGAAAATGGCTAGAGGGAATAAAGTAAAACACTTTCAAGCTTGCCATCAAAATGATTTCGAAATAAACGTGCTTGGACAGTACGTCCTTAAGCTCCAGTACTGAATGGAAAGCTCCAAAGTTTGATCTGGCAAACAGGAAGAAGCATTAGAGGTAGACAACTGTACACTTGGAGCTTATAACGGTAAAGAGTTGTTGGCCATGTTCCGATGGAACGTCCTTCTTAGTTATCTTTTTAAGTTAATGAAAAAAACAATTTGATACGTCGAGCTGAAGAAAATCGTGAACGTGTAGTTGCTTTGGTCGTCCTTGCAAAGTTCGTCGCAATCACTAAAACTAAATGTACTGGAATGAGGCTGAACGAAAAGCTCAGAAAACGAGAACCAATGCTTACCTGTTTTAAACCTAAGTGTATTAAAGAAGACAACTTAAATCAAGTTTCCATGTTTTACATCTATCATGATGGTATTGTATTCTCAGTTGTAACTAATTATTAGACGTCTGTAATGAATTGTCTTTGATATCCCACATGGCGCCAGGAAGGGCATCCGACCAATAAATTCCTCATTCCAAATACCTATTCCCTCCGAGGGGCATCTATAACTATTCACCTCCGAGGCCCGGCGCTTATTTGAGATAACACGGTACTCATACTTAGTGTTAAGCATTCCTTAGCAAAAACCTTAACGGTCTGCTGTTGTATTCTATTACATTCGTTAATTAACAGAGTATGATGGAAAGTAACAGGACTGGTTTGTAGTTCTTTAGGCCGCATTCAACGGTTGCAGCCTTTATACTTCCCTTGGTCGGATGCTGACAAACCAAATACAATAGCGGTAGTCATCATAACATAAAGAATCCGAGGCTGTCTTCACTCAACTCTTCTATGGATTGTCAACTCATTGTACTTAACGTAGTCAAGACCCTCCCTCCACCCCGATTTACATAAAGCACAATATCTGGCACGAGGTTAGTTATTTTTCGGGTGGACACGAACACGGTTGTACACAACGACGAATGCTTTTTCTCAAAACTGGGCCAACTTGATCGTTCTTGTGTTCTATCACAGAACTTCATTCTACTGAACCATGCTGACCCTACATTGCGATTCGAGTAGCATCTGGAGCAAGTTTTCGATGCTCTGGCTTACACACGTTTGCATCACCCCGCTATTTAGTACTAAACATTTGTGCACACTGTAGGCTGGTACCAAAGGAATGTTCCTACTTCAGCATACGTCAACCAGGTTATGCATTTGTCGAAAAATAATTTATTTTTACGTCAACTTTTTCACCATTCATAGCAAAAAACGCAACGCCTTTTACAAATTTTACAATGTCTTCTGGCGACCTCGAAAACCGTACTTTAAGGACGAAGTAGAAAAGCTATTAGGAGCGAGTGCACATAAGTGTACTCCCTAGTCCGCTCAAAACGACGTCGCTACTCTGAAGGCCGCCAATTGGGCGGCGTTTTATGCACTGTAGTGCACAGGAATGCCTTAAAAATTCAACCATACCGTTGAACTGCGTTGAAATAAAATATAGTATTCATAATTCTCAGTTCTTTATAATCGACCTAAGCCAAGCACGTGGCTTTTCGCACTTAATTAGAACGGAGGGGGACGTATAAAACAACCAACAAAACAAAGATAAGTTCGTCGCATAAACGCCCCCCACCCTTCTGTATTTTTAGTGACGTTTTCAAATGCATCTGAATATTAACTCTATTCTCACATTTTTCCTGCGCTGAACCTTAATACTTTGGGCGCAAAACAATCATCACTACTATATATTTCGAAATATTTTAAGCTGTCCATTTATCAAGACCAAGTAGTTATGTCAACTAGTGAAAAAAGAAGCAAGGATGCTTTATCATAACAGAACCCCTGACCAGCCAAAATCTTCATTTTTCTTTATCAATGTACTCCAAAATATTCTTCTGAAATAAAAATTTTGATTGGTTCGTTTGATTAGAACTGTGAAGTATTCACAAACGCTGGTTCTGTCAAAACTCTAGATTTATAACAATGAGAAGCTAATTGACACGCTGGGGATTAGTGCACAAGTAGGCCAACCAATGTTGCTTGAAATCTATTATGGTTGTTAATGGAACAAGAAAAACACCGCAAAGTAACATCTGAAGATCAACAACACGGGCATCACGAAGACCAGAGTCTATGTAACAACAGTAATTACTACATTTCAGCGATCATCATCCACAGAAAAGCTTGGCCCCAAATAACATAATAAAAGACAACAACTGCTTTTTTGGTTATTTATTGTAAATATACACAAGACATGATTTACACTTTCGTCTGTGGTCGACCAACTGCAATTGGGTGTGTAACCTGTAAATTTGGGATGTTTCCAAAATCCTACGAGAAAAAAACCCAACAACATCAGCTGAAGTATCAACTCTGGGCTCACCTGGACTCAGGGATATTGATTATTTATCTAATCAGTTTTAACTGGTTAATAGCACTAAATGTTGACTTATACTATGTAAACAAACATTACACAAAATGGGAAGCTATAATATGATGCCAAACCTTTGTTAACCATAAATGTTAAAACTGAGAATATGCAGCGACTTCGAGGCAGTGCAAAGTAAATAATTACAAATGTTTCTGTACATTGTGGAGACAACACAGTTAAAACTAGGTACTGATTGGCTCTCCGTCATATTGCTGAAAACCATGCCATTGTGTGGTTCCAACTACTCTGTCGATTCTTTTTGCTTTATATGCGGAGTTTTTATAAGCATCAGGCAAAATAAGCTCCCTTTCAAATTTCCAAGCCGTGTATGCATAGCCTACTAAGCTTATTTCGGAATTGCTGTTGGAGATGAGGACAAAACTTGGGCTCCACATTTCTGTTGTGACCACCAAAATGACACTGGAAGGTTAATTTTGGTTATATCTTAATATCGTGAAAAGCTACGTTGGATGCTTATTCCAAGAAAAAAGTTCATGACCAAGCTACAGCAGTAGAATTTAGAAATCTATCCTTCCATTCCCTTATTGCATGCTGCTGATATGAAGAAAGACCACAGCAATGCCAAACTGTTGCTTGATATGATTAATTATACAGAATGCTCTTGGTTTGTTATTGGAGAAGAAAAAAACAAATCTTTCTCATAAGGCTTCAAGGTGGATTGACAAAATACCCATGCTATCTCTGCCGCTGGGAAAGCAGGGATACAGAACATCACTCCGGTAAGCAGCACTGGTTTGCTTGAAGTGATTTCAAAGTTGGTAAGACGAATGTAAAGCATCAGTGCTTAATTTAATCTTCAAAAGTCTTAATGCTTCTGTTTCGTCTCAAATTGGGGCTAATCAAACAGTTTGTTTGATTAGCCCCAATTCAATTAAAAAAAATTCAATTAAAAAACCCCAAAATAATGAAGATGTCATATACAACCAAGGTCCTGAACAAGCAATGTATACAATGTATAACAAGCAATGTATACAATGTATAGCAATGTAAACTTAAACAATTGCCTGCCTTTCCCCATCTCAAGAATATGAAACTGTTTGAATTCTTATCTTAGTCCAATGCACTGTACAAATTACATAATCATCATGCCTCTGATTACACAACACTAGAAAATTAAGTTTATATGCTGTTTTGTTCTGTTACTTTAACAGTCACACCATCTTGGGAAATTACTGTGATGAAATTCATTTGAGATTGTATAATAGTTTTCTCCAAATAGAAGAATTCCCAAGTACCACTATTTGCTTATTATAATTTTAGGCTTTTCCCATTACAACACTTTAGTAAGAATTGAGCATTAGTTGTATCTGTTTGTAAAATATGGGGAAAAATTTTGCTTGGCAATGGTATCTATTTTTTTACGTGTAACTCCAAATGAAAAAATTAACGTTATATAAAAACTTTTTTGAAATTCCCGTACTAATATGGTAAAAAATAGAAGTGAAGATCCAGAAAACTGCAGAAAACAATCACAAGATACAATACTCACAATCATTTTCAACATCTCAATAGCATCAGGTTCAACTTCAATCATTTCCTGCTCAATTGCCGAGACCTGAAGAAATAAAAAATTAAAAACATGGGGTGATTACAGTTTAAATCTTTATTATTAGAACTCTTATTTGTGAGCAGAATCTGCTTCTTAAAAGCAGATGATTAACAACTTTAACAAGATTGAAGTTCAAAACACTTGTTACAAAATCTGTAAAAGTACAATACAGAAAAGCAGATCACACTATTATTTGGAGTTTTTTCTGTCAGACACAAGCAAGTTATTCTGACAATGAATTACACTGCATGCACAGGTATAGTTTGTCTCGAAATCTGTTCAAACAGGGTGTACTTCTCACTTGAATAAACCTTAACTACCATACAATGAAAAAATGTGCACTGATAAACTGTAAAACCTAAAGCCGTGGGATTTAATGACTACTGGTAAAAATTATGGCAGCATGGAACACAGAGTTCATGCAGTTTTTCACTTATCTAAAATCACCCATTTTTAAAAAGTTTATGAGCAGAAAACAACTGACCTCGAAAAAATTTCAAAACATATCTAAATGACTAATTTTTTAATGCTAGGATATATGCAAAAAGTGGATTATGAAACATGTGTAAAGAAGAAAAAAAAAAGAAAAGGAAGACTGAGTTTTAACTGTATGCCAAATAAAGCTATGTAGCAAAAATATTCAAAATTCACACAAATGTTATGATACCACATAAATAACACAACAAAAACTGATTAGCTAATTTTTACTGCCTTACAATTAATGGAAAGATTTACATCTATAATCTAAATAATGTAAGAGGATAGAATGAATGTGATGCAATAATGGTGATACAAGCAGTAAGTTTATATTAACTATGAAAAAGAACATGTAAAGAAAACCTTGAAATCAAATAAGTTCAAGTGCTATCATTTGTTTTAAATTATTACATCAAGTGTTTGCCTCTAGTTTGATATAAAAGTAGAATTCAATAATAGTTTTAATGTTAGTGGTGCCAAACAAAAGGTCCATGCAGTATTTGTAATTACAAAATAATTTGAAAAGAAATGAATAGATATATTCCTTGTGGAGAAGAAGGAAAATGAAAATGTAGTATCTAAATAATAAATAGATAAATAAAACATAAAAGCCCTTTAACAAGATTAACTGGAACAATTAAACATTTCCAAAATTAATAATTAACAGCTGCTTACATCAGGAACATAGTTATCCCTTCTTTCTCTTTCTTCTTCCTGCAGTTTAATGGATATTCCACGAACTGGACCCTTCTGAATCCTTTTCATCAAATGGGTAATGAATCTGAAAGTGACAAGATTCCAATAACATCATTAGGAGTTGGTGAGGTGCCATTGAATCAGCATCATGTCAATGCATCTCTTGCTATATGCTACACATGGGATTTCACTAATGAAAACTGACAACAGTTTTAATCACTTCAATTCAAATTTACAAAAAACCTGCTTCATACATTGTGCATTTGAAAGTTGTAAGAAAAAAGTGTAACTTTTCTTATTGTTAAACTTTGTTAAGTCTTTTGCCCCATTCACATATGTTACTGTTTTCTGTGATTTGTTCCCACACATCCCCTTTTATTTCGCCTAGAAGTCAGCTGAGTCATATCTGATTGCACTTAAAATTCCATAATATTGACTGATGCTATATTATCTTCTTTGATTACTGGTTTGAGAAGTATTATTTAAATGTCCCAACAGTTATAATGTAAAATCCCTAAAATTATAATTTAACTTTCTCTTGCCATTTCCAAATTCATAGCTCTTGGTATCTTTTTACATGGTTTTTGCGTCCTCGAGTACATTTGCTAAACACCTTTCTCAAATTTGTACCCTTTACACTGCATAGTAGTAAACACTTAACCAGGGTTGCCATTCAACATATTGCATAAGTATCACGAAATTATTTAAGTCAAAATGCATATTGAAGTTTACGTAAACAATGTTTTAAATAAAATGTGGTTAAGTCTGACAAACATTTCATTTTCAAATGTGAGGAATGTCACTGTTACATCAGGAGGGGGAGGGGGATTGCTGGTTAGGATGACATACTAGATATGCCTATTAAGTAGCAAGGGGTACACTTATGATAGCTTGTACTGTAAAAATAATAACGAAAAAAACCAACGACAACGATAATCCGGCATAATTATCAAGGTCAAAACCTGAATGACCTTTGTATTTAGGGCCTGATCTTACAATAGGCGTTACATGTTAACAGAGGGTAGGCAGATCCAATACTTTTGTGCAAAAATTAAATGTGACAATCTACTGGATCCTACATTATTTGCTTATGTTTTCTTGTAGTCCTTAAAGTAAAGCCAATAACTTCTGTAATCACTTAATAGCTGACGTTTAACAAATAGGCTTTTATTGTTGTGAACACAACGGCAAATCTGTAACATACCCGGCAATCTTGTTGCGGAGTTTCTTGCTAGGAATAATGGCTATCTCCTCGCATATCCTTTTATTTGTATGGAAGTCTAGTGTCAATCGAGTATAATACTTTTCGATGACGACTCTTGCAGCCTTCTTTACTGTCTTGGTACGAACGCGGCCCTAGAATCATTAAGGAAAATAAAAGCTAGTTTAAAACAACACGCTATCCAACACTTAACTCCTTGGTTGCATTACAAAGTCCAAGGGTAATGGTATCCAGGTGCAGTCCACAGTACTTCAAGTCACCCAATATCAACAAAACGCCCAGAATTTTTTCCAAGTAAGGTTAAAACTGGTAAAACTTTCAGTTTCATTACTTTCCCTTCCAATCTGCAATACAGCAAGAAACAGTTGAAAAAAAATTTAATCGATCTTAAAAGTGATTCCATCTATAAACCCATTGCACAAACTAAAACATTTGAGTGCCCACCCTACATTTTCAAATTCTTGGCTAGGTGCAAGAGACAAACATCATCTATTGGAGTTGCTTGGGGAAAAGCAGTTAGAAGGTCATTTCCAACTTAATAATGAGGTTACTTATCACGGTCCGTGCATAACACTCATTCACCAACTACTGGGGTTACTTTGTTGTTGTCATTAACTGCAAAGAAGCTAAGTAATTGAATAAAATGAGGAACCAGGCTTATTAATTTGTTATTTAGGATGATAACTACGCAGTAAGATGTTTAGCTCCTTGTAAGATTACGCGGGAATGTCTCGATTAAAATATTAAGTTATTAAAAGTTTCCTACCATTTTGGCGATGTTGTGGGTAAGAGGTTGCAAAATATGTTGTTGTTGCTGATAAGAATGCCCAAGCCTCGGTTTGATTTAAAACTTGGCCTCGACCTAAAATCTAATTTCCAGCTTCAAAAAGGATCTTCTTCTTCTAAGTGCCATGTCTGTAGACGTTGGCTATCATGATGTTCCAATTAACCCTGTTCCTTGTCAGATGTAATATTTCACTTGTTTGTATTCCATTCCTCCAGTTTTTTGCCACATAGTCCCTCAAATTTCCCAAAAATGTTCTTCGCTGCCGCCCTCTGTCTCTGGTTCCTTCTATACGTCCCGTCAGTACCAAGTTTTCCAGACCCTCCTTCCTCATGACGTGTCCCAAGAATTCCATCTGCCTTCTTCGGACTGTCCTCAACAGGTTCTTTTCTGTTCCTGCTCTTTGTAAAACGTCATCGTTTGCTACATGATCAGTCCATGATATTCTCAACATCCTCCTCAAGAACCACATTTCAGCGGCTTCCAACTTCTTTTCCATTCCGACTGATATTGTCCAGCATTCACTTCCATACAGCAGGGTAGATGTTACGTAGCACTGCAGTACTCTCATTCTTGTGGACATTGACATTTTCTGGTGTTTTAAAATTTTTCCTAGTCGATTGAAGGCATCCTTTGCTAATCCAATTCTCCGCTTTATTTCAACGTCACATTTACCATTCTGGGTGATGTAGCTTCCCAAGTAATTAAACTTTTCCACCTGCTGGATTTTGTCAGTCCCAATGAGTAATCTGCATCTTGGACTGTGTTTCTTGCTTACTACCATACACACGGTCTTTTTGCGATTTATTTCGAGTCCTTTCTTCTTGCTTTCATCCACTACTTTGTTCAAGACGTCCTGCAGTCCTTGCTGAGAGTTTGCAACTAACGTAGAGTCATCTGCGAATCTCAGGTTATTCAGGTTGTGACCACCAACACTAATCCCACATAAGCCTTCCAACTCTCTGAAGATCTTTTCCCCGTATAAGTTAAACAGGTCTGGAGAAAACACACAACCCTGTCTTACACCTCTCTTGATCTTGACGTATTGACTCAGTTCATTATCCACACGTATACAAGCAGTTTGCTCCCAATAAAGGTTGCGGATGAAGCGAAGATCTTTGCCATCTAGATCTAATGCTATGAGGTCTTGAAACAGTTTCTCATGTTGGACTTTGTCGAACGCCTTCATGTAGTCTATGAAACACAGGTAAAGATCCTTCTGCATCTCTATTGCTCTTTCAGCCAACATTCGAATCATGAATATGGCGTTTCTGGTACCCGTATCTTCCATAAAACCACACTGTTCCTTCCCAATTTCCCTTCTGATCTTTCTTCGGGCTCTATTCATGATGATTTTCAGAATCAGTTTGATCACGTGGCTCATCAGACTTATTGTACGATGTAATTCACAAGCTGTTGCACCTGGCTTTTTAGGTAGTGCGATGAAGATGGATTTACTTAGATCTTCAGGGATATCTCCGCTGTCGTAGACTTTGTTTATCAGATCAGTCAGTTTTACTATGCCAAAGTCTTCAAGAGATGTCAGCATTTCCGTAACAATCTCGTCGGGTCCAGCAGCTTTATTCTTTTTCATTTTCTTTAGTGCTGACTTTACTTCAGATTTCAGAATTTTAGGGCCATCAATGTTCTTATTTATTGCTGGTTTGTCTCCCCTGTTGTCTTTGAACAGTTCATCGATGTACTCCGTCCACCTTTCCAACACCTTTTCTTTCTCCATGATGATCTTCCCATCTTTAGATTGTATACATCCAGAGGAAGCTGGAGATCTGCAGCCACTGATTTCTTTGATCTTTTGGTACATCTTTGCGGGATCTCTTTGTTTGTGTTGTTCTATCTTTTCACATTCTACATTGAGCCATTCCTCTTTCGCTTCTCTACATTTTATTCTGATTTGATGGTCGAGTGTTCTATATTCCGCACTTCTTCTGTCTGTTGTTTGTTGTCTTTCTTCCATTAGTTCCAAGATCTCTGACGTCATCCATTTCTTTTTAGTTTGTTTTTCTTTCTCCGGTAAGACCTTCTTTGCTGCTGAGACTACCGATTCTTTGAATTTTTTCCAGCAGGAATTAAGCTCACCTTCATCTTCAAGGTTTTCAAAACGATTCTTGACTTCTATGTTAAATTCTTTTCTTGTTTCTGGATCTTCTATCAATTTCTTATACTGCAGTTTTGGTTCTGTCTTCTTTTTCTTTAGTTGTTTTAGTTTCAATTTCAATTTGCAGACGACAGGTAGATGGTCACTTCCGCAGTCTGCACTAGGGTATGTCTTGCAATGTTGGACTGCATTTCTGAAACGTTTATTGATGGTTATGTAGTCTATTTGATTCTTCGTTTCCCCTCCTGGGCTTCTCCAAGTCCATAGTCTTCTTGGGTGCTCTTCGAACCATGTATTAGTGATAATTTGTTCGTTCGATGTGCACCATTGAACAAATCTCTCTCCTCTGTCGTTTTGTTCACCAAGACCATGTTTTCCTTTTATTTTTCCTTCTTCGTCTTGTCCTACTTTTGCATTTAGATCCCCCATTATCAGTATTACTTCTTGTGATTTGCACTGCGATCGAGCTTTGTCCAATTGCTCGTAAAATTCTTCAATTTCTGCTTCCTCACTGTCTGATGTTGGTGCATATACCACAATGATTGATATGTTGAACGGTTTTCCTTCCAGCTTTACTAACAAAACTCTCTCTGTGAGTTGCCAATACCCTTGGACACATTTCGCACTTTCTTTGTCTAATAATAGGCCCACTCCTCTCCTATGAGTATCTTCTCCTGAGTATATCAGTCTATGATCGTCACTTCTAAAATCTCCGCTATTCTTCCATCTGGTTTCGCATAACCCAAGGATGTTGATTCCAATCCGTGTCATTTCTTGCTTTACATTTTCAAGTTTTCCAATTTGATGCAGTGTTCTTACATTCCAAGTTCCAATTCTGAGACTTTTCTTAGTTGGGATTGCCTCAGTCGCTTGATGACGGTCTGGTCCCCCCTGCGGCTTCAAGGTAACCATACCGGGCGAGGGATTGCTCCTCGGGGATACAATCCCCTTGACGCCGTTATCTGCTTTTCTTGGTTTTCGGTTTGTCATCATAATGTTCTTGGCAAGATACGGCAGTGGTTTGCCATTGCCTTCTGTCGCGCAGTACCATGTTGTAATGGTATATGACACCTAGTCGTTGTCTGTGTCGTGACAGATCATCCGCCTAGCCGCTGCGTTACTCCAAGCCGTTGACTCTGACTAGAGAGTTCTTCCGCCCTGAAGAAACATCCGACGCCCTGCTGCCGACGTCTTCATCGTAACCCTGATAGGGGAGGCTAAGGGGTTGCTGATACGTGCCCAAGGTATCACCCCAAGACTAAGCAAGTCGGGAGAGGACGCCTTATTTCCCCTTAGTGGACTACGGTTACCCGGTTCCACCTGCTTTCCCTTAACTCCGGAGGCAAGGGTTGTCACCCCTTTCTATAGCAAGATTCTGCCATAGCCGTAGCCGAAAAAAAGGATACTTGCTTCAAATCTCAAATCCACTAAAGTACCAAAATATGAATTGGGAAAAACAAAGCTGTGACGATTTTTTGAAATCGTGCATAAAGCAACCTCTTTCAAATTTTCGTTAAAATTTTACATTTTTCCAATGAAATTACTTTCCCAATTGATAAAAGCAATAAAAACTGCATGCTTTGTGATTTACTCATACTTTCATAGTTCCTGTGTGCAAATTTTGATTCTTTTTTGTCTACGAGAGTGTCAGGCAAGTCCCAAGATCCCCGGGTAACGTTGATTTTCTGACATTATATATTTAAAACCGAAATTACTAAGAGCATTGGTTCTTAAACTTCTCTAGAATATTTACTTAGCAGTTTCCTTCAATTTTTTCTTTTAACTGTTTGTGCTACCTTACAAAACTGACGATAACTAACGTAAGAAAAATTCTTTTGCTAAATGATTAACTATTCAAATAATCTGAAAGATCAAATTTTAATGGGATGGGTACACCTGCTTGGTCTTCAACAGTTTTTCTATGTTGGGCTGTGTTTTGAACAGTGCAATTCTCGTATTATCATTCACATCCAATCTGTTTCAGAAGTTTGTTTCGATGGAAATTAGGGTTGAAAAAGCAGTCGGACATTCATAAGCATTTACAAATGGAATTAGTACTTTTAAGGCTATCTTTGCAACATCGAGATATGATTGCGCCATTTCAATCCAAAAGACATTGCAATAAATCTCATAAAAACTTGATTTGCACCCCTGTCATGCACCAAGTCAATAAATTGTCCTTGAAATAATAATTCTTCTGAGGGTAGATCATGAGCTGAAAGGCCAAACGCTTCTTGAAGAGACGATAAAGTTTCGAGACATCTCTTGTCTAAGAATAAAAATGTGCTGCTTCGTCGAATCAAGGCTATCGTCACCGACGTGATGCTCATTTTCATCAAGAAATGTATTCAGGAACGGAATTGTGCAGAGCTCCAATTATCCAATTTTTTAACGTTCAATGCCATAGTGTCAGCTTTTCTTTGAAAGCAGTCATTTGTAATGACAGCGAAGCAAGGGGATCCACCTCCTTTGTAAATCAAGATTGACAGAATTCACGTTTTTAAATGTATTACCCGAAAATGACAAGTTTACAAGAAAACGGTTATAAACGAATTTTTCTTGCATACCTGCTTTTGCATCTTGTAGCAGTTCATGTATTTTTTTTGTAGTAAGGAAATTCTCATCAGCTATTCCCTTTAAAAGTCATTTCATGTGTGAATGTTGCAAAAGGTTAAAAAATGTTGAATCGATAGCTTCAATGAGATTCACTGCTTTGATCATCAAATTCATTATCAGATTCATCATCTGATACATTTTTTTAACTCATCTATCACAGACCCAGAGAGTATAATCTTAAAAATTCTAAACTTTATGAACTCAGAGGAAGCCATAGATGTAAGAGCTTTATCATGTTATGTGTCCTAAGCTTTTTCTGAGCTTCGTTTCGAGACTTCTCTGATCGTCAAGCCTGACAATGGGAGAAGTATCCCTCGAAACCTAGCTTAGAAAAAGCTTACTACTCATGACATGATAAAGGTCTTAAATCCAGACAGTATAATAACAAAATGTATCCAGTTGATAAATTGGACAACTTGTTTAAACGAATGGCTACATAACAAGCAACACTTGCCTAAAGTGAGAGAGATCTCCTTAACACAATTTTAAGTTACAATTCTACTCGTACATATAACATATTTCTTTCATAGTATTTTTTGTTTTGAGATTTTCACAAAATAAAAATTATTCTTCCATTTGTTTTTCATTTACATAGCGTACGTAGACGCAAAGTTGGGCTAAAATTAGTCAGTTCTGTCGATTTATCAGTCTATGTTGCAAACAAACTAAAAAGTGAATTCTATATTTTCATGATTACCTGCAAAAAAACGTTATCTGACAGCATACGTATTCGTCTACTGACAGTACCACTTAACAAGGTAACATGATTTAGCTTCTGAAGTTCAGAATCTCCCAGCATATTCAATTAAATATTTACAGCAGGGTAATACCAACTAGTCTGGAACATTTTGGAATTTGGGGAGACAGAAATATCTTTTTTGAAAATGCTGAACTTTATGGATTCAGAAGAAGCCATAGATGTAAGAGGTATTCTTCATGTAAGCCTTAAATGAAGAATACAAAAGACACTATTCCTTGAAGTGTTCTAAATTTTTAACTTTCAAGTAATTTGTTTTAAATTTTAAGAGGAAAGGAATGTATGATATAGGGGTCCCCAGGGCACACTATTCTCCAAGCGACAATTTGTTGCTGCAAATAATTTCGTTTCACTAAACTTCCTATTCTGTGACAGTGCTCACAAAAGTAAACTACACTCGTATGTATGCTTTGATTGTAGTGAGTTAGAGTTTTAATACCTGATTCCCAAGTTTTGCAAATATGCTTATGTTATGAAGTATTTTTTTCTATCTTGCAGATGCTCCTAAAAAGTATAAGAAACAATTTTTGTATCAGCATCCTTTACCACCTGTAGGATACGGTGGCCTTCAAAGCAAAGGAAATTCATCAACAAAATTATTAGCTGGTTACTATTGCATTTATTCGAGAAGAAGATTATCGAGGATCATGTCCAATAACATCATTTCTGACTTTAACCTTAGAGTGTACGTTTTTTCCTCGTCTTCAAACTTTATGGTCTTTGATGAATGGCCCAACAAGATATCCAAAGAATACAATTTTTGATGTTCTATATTATTCTTGACAACGGAAGTGTACTGCCGCACAATTTTGTTGAATGTTGTAGGAGGCTGCTGTCCTAAAAGATGCAAAAGTGAGTCTTTGTCAAGAACTATCTTTGTACCGGTGCCTTGAGGACCTGACCAAAACAAATTATTTCTCAAAAAAGCAGAAAATTAGATAATTGTCATTGTTTTTCACCCTTTGATCCTTGAGCAGAGTTGGTTTATTTGGGCAAGTTCAAACTCAAACTAGGACATTTTCTTCTTTGACAGCTCCACTTGGACCATCAATAGGAAAACATAACACTTGGATCCAAATGCAACAACTCATTACCAGAGCTTTTTTTGTTTTTTTTAGCACACTTATACAAAATTTATACCCAGAGTACACAGAGAGTCCTAATAAGAACACGGTCACGTGTAAGACCTGTGATGATGGGAAATGTCCTGATATAATGTAACATCTCTAATTTGCTATAGAAAAACAAAATAAAACAAAATGAAAATGAACATTCGTAAGTTTGACATTTACCAATACTATTTCATAGTCAGAGAAATTACAACTGGCTTAGATAGGATAGACTGCTTTGAAGTAGGTGATAGCATCATTCATAATGTGTATTAGATCAAAGATCAGACTGGAAATATCAAAAGCAGGTTTTGTATTTAATATTAAAAGAGCTAATGACTCCAAAAAAATTTTTTTACACCAGATAAGATTGTAGAAAGATAAAAAGAAATGAACAGAGTTAAGTTTCTTTGTCATAGGCTAGACCTCCCATAAAATTAAATATTCTAAATAATTTAATTGTTATTAGATCTCAAATCCATGACAAAGATCTTCAGCTCCTAAGAAACCTAATCTTGAAACGGAGAGCCATTATGCATTATGTACCTTAAAATGTGACCTCGGCAGTTTTCATCAAGTGGAGAGAAAGTGAAACGGGGCTGTGTAATGTCACCAGAATTAAATACTCGATTAAAAAGAAATGATGCCAAGAAACAAAAAAGTTTGAAATCACACCTATTGGATTCCTCGACAAAACCCTTCCTTGCTATAAAGATGATACAACACCAGTGGCTAGGAGGCAAAAAGATTTGCAAACAATCTTTAATTTCGCAGAAGATACAGTAGAGCAATGAACTCAAAATTTAATGTTTCCAGGACAGTGCATTACTATATGAAAGAAAAAGTCCCATCAATATACCTGCTTTTAAGCAAAGATCAAATTATAAAACAAAGCAATAAGCTTAAGTATTTTAAACTCAACATGACATCTGACAAAGACATAAAGAAGATAATTACCGCATCCCAAAACACTTCATTCAACTTCAAAATGAAACTGAAATGCAGAAACAATATGAACACAAATATGCAAGCCTTTGATGCTTGTACAATTGGTTTAACGTATGGTTCCGAGTGCTGATTCACCAATAACGTGACGAAGAAAACACTCGGAGCTGCTGATCTTTGAATGCTCTGAAAATAATTGACCGATAAAGGTAAATAACAGTAAAGTTCTACAAGTGGTGATTATAAAACGAATCTTAGTATCAGCCATCAAAAAAAAGAGGGCTGTTGTTTGTCGGGGATATTGTTATGTATAATTAGAAGCCATTGGATTGCTCAGAAGGATAAATGGAAAACCCTACAGAGGACCACAAACAGTAATACAACTAAAGTTTTAACAGCTGGACTACACAGAAAAGAGTGAACTGCACTGATCACGTCAGAATATTAGGAGATTTACTGGATTGGAGGAATTTAATTGACGATGCTGTAATGCTAATTTTATTTCAAAGATCGTTTTCAATTTCACAATCAGTGAACTTAACTGCAAAGTTTCCTCTTGTTACTTCTATATCCGTATCCGTTTTTCACATACCCCTCCTTCAAACTCCCTCCCAAGATGGTCGTCCCAACTTCTTGCTAAGCCTTTCATCTAGTAACATAGATGCCTGACTTGTGTTTCGTTCCTTACTCATGTGTAAGTGTAAGCCTTCAACAGTTCCATTCTAAATTCAGTATTGGGATTTGTATTCAATAACACATTCCTTAGTTCAAACTTTGTTACTGAAAGTGGTGTTTTATGTTCATTAAAAACTTTTCTTCATTGATTTTTTTCAGTGTCTCTGCTATGTTAATTCTGTCGCATTCTCAATTTCTTCTATTTTTAACAGAATAGGCTTGACGGTTCCGCCAGTTCTGCGTTGTTGACCTGAGATTGGTACTCGCCCTGCCTTCTTCCAATACATGCATGGGCCAGAAAAGCATAATTGATCGCCCACCTGCACAAGATTTAGCCAATAATATCAAAAAAGTACCAAAATTCGGTAGCCTGATTTAATCCATACAACCTCCTTTCCAGTTTACATACCAGGTTCTCTTGCCCTCTCCTCCTTCTTGCAAAATTGGTAAGCTGTTTGTAATTCTTAGGAATTGTCAAAAAACTAACCGTGTTTTTGCCAGTTCAAGGAAAATTCCCCCTGAATACGGAGGTGTCATCTATAAAGCGTGTTTCCTATAAAGAGATTCCACTGTATTAAAATCATTTTCTTCTTTTTCCCCTTATTCTTCATTCACATCATCCAGCAATATTACTAGACCATGACCTTTAGAATGCGATATAAAAATCAGGCTATTTCCCGGCATAATCACGCTTAACGAAATTGAAATCAAGAGTACTTCTGATGTGAAATAAAATCCATTCAATATTCGTATAATGTTGCAGAACTTGATGTAGGTTTTTCAAAATGTAAACTATTGGTGTAAGTTAAAACATAAAAAATCAGAAATTGTAACGATGGCATTACAATAAAGAAACTTCAAATTGACATTAAGACGTCTTGGCTTGTATGCGAAGTGGTGTCATAATAGATGATACATTATGTGATTTGATATATTTGTAGTGTCATAGTCTTGGTAATTGCACCTTGGTTACTTTCCAGGAGAAAATGTTCGCAGCATCTGTCAATTGAATTGGGCAACTTAAACAACTTATTCAAGAAATAATCAAGAATTCTGGTTAACTAAAAGAGTTTTTTGGACGTCCATACACTTGTGACACTTTTTGAGGTCATGAGACTTTACAGTATTATTTTGATCTATTATTTACTATTTTGTTAACCCCGAAATAATCGTTATAAATATTAGATGACAGTTCTAGTTTTGTAAAGTTTTCATTAAATGATAAGAAATGAAACATTTTGGACATGGTTTTACGCCTGAGTGAATAGTTCCGTTTCAAACTCACCCAATTCCCTTAGAATTTTTGAAAAATAAACCATGCAAGCAAATTTCAGCAAGACTGGAAGTAGTAAAGTGTAGTTTTTTTAAAAGAATTGTTGAGGTTAAGGAGTACAGCTTGATAAATATTAACATTGATGAATATTTTTAAGTATCCTATTCACTTTTAAATTTAAAAAAAAGAGAAAAAAGGAATTGTTACGGTAAAATTATAAATATAATTTTTTTTTATTACAATGCAAATCTGAACTGGAAAAATGTGAAATTCCATGGACGGACAAAGACAGTAAGTAGGATGTGTCAATAAGACCAGTAGAGCAAGGTCAATGATAAGTTCTATCAATAACAAATAATCGCAATTTTGGGGCCAGGACAAACGTGGAGATCTATGACAAACGACGTCATTTGATACGATTCAAAGAGAGGAAGATAGGGAGAGGTGGGAAAAGAGAGAGAGGAAAGGAAAGAGGAGAGAGAGA
>RDPX01000263.1:355442-373884 GCA_003991215.1 Morbakka virulenta
AGCAGCTGGAGTGGTAGTGCTATTTCTTGAGCATAGTCTACTGTTACTCTTTCATTACAATGTACACCTGTATCACTTCATAAAGGTAGGAATTTTCACAGGGAAAAACATTTGTGCTTGAGGCCTATTGTTTGTTCAGCAGCTGGAGTAGTAGTGCTATTTCTTGAGCATAGTCTACTGTTACTCTTTCATTACAATGTACACCTGTATCACTTCAGAAAGTTAGGAATTTTCACAGGGGAAAACATTTGCGCTTGAGGCCTGTTGTTTGTTCAGCAGCTGGAGTAGTAGTGCTATTTCTTGATTATGCTCTACTGGTACTCTTTCATTACAATGTACACCTATATTACTTCATAAAGGTAGGAATTTTCACAGGGCAAAACATTTGCGCTTGAGCGCAGTTGTCAAACTTTTACGTCTTGGAGTATGTAATGTTTCACACGGACTTCGAAACAAGGAATTTGCGGGAATAAATTTTGGCAATTCCTTTATACAAAATTTTCGCAACTGAAAAGTGTGGAGGATAAGAGAACTAAATTTAAGCGCAATAACTTTGATTATAGAACATTGAAATAACTGCACTTATTAAAAGGGGAAGAAATTACGGATAATGCTGAAATCCGGGAAAATTTCTCCCAGGATAAATAACCCTTTTAAAGTAATATAAACATATAAAATTAAAGCTCCCACATTAATTTGGGTTCTAGTCTTGCTAAGAGCAAACATTAGAAAGAAAATTTGTTTTGACCATGTGTTTTGAACACTGCGAGTAACAATAGTGACATTCTGTCCTAACAACACATTCTAGCAGTACGGAAGAGAGGGAAAATACGAGAGCTGTTTATTTCAGGGTTTTTTCTCCAGATTTTTGTTATATTTATTCGATCTCAACATATAAGTGCAAGAGTAGTTTGTCTATACAAGAACTGGTACCGCACTAAGGCTATCATTTTAGTAAGGCATCACCGATTAATTCTTCTCTGCACGCTTGCACACACAGAAACACACATACACACACACACACACACACACACCACACTTTCATACTTTCACTAATTACCCCCAATTTGAAAGAAAGAACATTAACTAGTTGACCACAAACTGGCATGTTTGGAGAAGTTGACCTCATCAAGTTAGCTAAAAAGGATCACATTTATCAGAAACGAAACACCCGAGTAGCGATTTTTTTGCCAATAGTATTTGATCATTCATGTAAGATTAAAGCTTTTAATGATGTACTAATTACTACTTTTCTTATCCTATTTTTAACCTTCTTCTTGTGGACTGTATCATTTCTTGATTTATTATTTTCTTTAGAATATCACAATTTTGGGCACAGAGAAGCAATTTAACTGATATGTCGGTGCCACCACATTGTTAGTGAGCACTTTGGCTGTCGTCACTGCATACACCAGTACAGCTGCCGAAGAGAGGCAAAGGACAGGCTGAACAAACTAGTACACAGTAAGTTCACCAAAGATGTTTGACATCTGTGCTAAAAGCGGAGTACCCTTTCATCAGTAATCCAGATTTTAAAGACTACAGTGTACATATACATATATATGTGCAAATTATACCTTTCTGTAATGCACCAAATATTATATTTCTGTACTATATATATAGGTATATGTATATGTGTATTTTAAAGGTAGTCGTTTTTAAAAAAGCACTCTGGGTTATAGTAATAACATTCACATCAGCTGTACTGCACATAGATCATAGGGCACTGATACATAATTTTTTTCTCTCAGTCGAGGTAGCTTTTTGTTTAGGAGGTATAAAAGCACACTGTTGTTGTCAGTTATGTCAGGAGTAAAATTAGAAAAGGGACTGTGTGGGATAAATTATTTTTCTAGTCCCAAACCCCTTACTTATACATCAAAGGGTTTCATTTTGTTGTACAAGACCATTCTTTTGTGGGTAGCATCATTTTTTTGTTTTGTTGGTGAGTATTAGGGAACACGTAAAATTCTTTTTCGTAAACAAGGTTGATTGTTGATATTGAAAAAATGTTGGCCTGGTTTTAAACAAACATTTATGGGGTTACATGGAAGTACGCTATACGTTTCAAATTATGAGTATTGAATTCGTGAATAAAATTTTTGTGGATTAAGTATTTTTTATGACTTTTAAATCCAGATACGAATCATAATCAACATCTTTATCATCATCACCACCACCACCACCATCATCATCATCATCATCATCATCATCATCATCATCATCGTCATCATCATCAGTAGCAGCAGCAGAAGTATAAGGATCATCATAATTATTTACTCCATTAGGAAATCATTAAATTTGAATGATCTTTTTTGTGTGTGCAATAAGCTAGTTTTATTACCCATATTTTGTGGGTATTTAAAGGTAAAAAATTTTGAAATCGTTGGAAAAAACTTGCTTTTTATTGGATTGATGATGTACGATATCCACTGGTCTCCCCTATCCTTTACACTAAATTTGCGGAATGTATAGACGTAATACAGAACATTTCCTGATATTTTTACTAATATCATTATGCGATAAAATATAACACCATTAGTTCATTATTGTTGGTTTTGTTGTGTTTTTATTTTTAGTGTTAAAGCAGGCTTGCTTTTGTATTGATTCCAAAAATAATTCTCAAGAAACCATGTCATAATTGTAATAATGTTATTATGATAAAAGTAATAGTGGTAATTTTAATAAATAATGGTTGAAATTAATAATAATAATTAATAATAGTAACAATAATAATAATATCAAGGATATAGCTGACCCTGACACGCGCAAATTACAGGATACGATAACTTGTACCAGAATGATCCGCTTTTGAATAACTTTCTGTTATTCGTTTAGGAAAGGAAGTACTGTATTTAATCAGGTTTTGGTGTAATTTATGTATGGAATTGTCGGTCTAACAGTGCAATCAGTGGCTTAAACATTACCTTCTTCAACAATGCCATACAACGTTTGTTTTTTTCTGCACTGTTACTGTCTAAGAGTAAGCTTGTAGCGAGCATCATAGTTGGCTCGTCTCGAACTTCCAAAACTTTTTTTTTCGTGTACTGCATAGTTTTATTCCCGTAATCGGAGTAACTCTTCTCACCCTTGGCTGTTTTTCTTACCCAATTAGAATTCAATATTAAAGAAAAGGTTTACAAAGAATAGAATAGTTCATAAATAATATGTGCGATCTAAAAATTGAGTTTACTTTGACAAGCTTGTAGCTCGGAACACAGAAAAAGTAGAAAGATTTGGAGTTTAAGTCGAAAAAAAGGACGTCCCTTTTTTCGAAAAAACAGAGCTGTGTTGTTTTTTAACAGTTTTTGGACGGATTTGGTACACTGTCAGTTAAGTGTTGGTAATAAGTGCTTTTTTCGTTCATATTTTGCGTATTGGGCTGTTGCTGATTAAGAACATGAAGGTTTTTGAGCAGCAATTTTATTGCAAGATATTTCGAAATAAGCTCTGTCGAGATTGTTGAACCTTTGATAGGGAGACTGGGCCCTAGTTTTTTCAGCCTTCGGTATGCTAACTGATTGAGCTACCAGGCGGACAAGTAATTGGATTGAGCAGGACAAATATTCCATTATGCTATGTTATGTGAAAAATTCTTTTTTGGCATGAAAACACCTTTCAGTTGGATCAGATTGGGAGGAGGTTCCCAACCAGAGTAGTATAGTTTTTTTACATTTAGAGATGTTGAATGAGACTTGCTTACACAAAGCAGAAACACGAGGATTTTAATGATCCGGTTAAGATAATTGTCGCTTTTGCAATCTTAAACCCGAAGTGAATGCATCAATAAATGTTGTACTTAAGTTGTTGTAAGAGGACGGAAGAAGAAGACTACATGAGAACGTTGTTTGTAGTAGCGACCAGGAAGCACTGATAAGGAGTCAGTTGCCTATCAGATGTTGTCTTGAGTCATAATAAAAGTAGTTGTTGTTTTTGTTTTTGGCTTTTAGAATCGGAAAAAAATGATTATTATATTATTCCGCAATATTTTTAAACGTTTTTAGATAATAAATTCCTTAAGTCATCGATTAAAAATTTACAAACGTTAAGGCAATTTTACTAATGAAGTTATATTGCTAATTTATCTAGCAAAAGCTCTCACTTTTAAATTAAATCTGGTTTAGAAAAATTTGTAATATCAAGTTCAAAACATTAATATTAATAGTAAATTATTTGACAGTTGTGTTTTGCTGTATCATTGAATATATTTTATTTGATATTTATCACTATTTATTGTCTTGACACGGTTCTAAATTATTGTATTCATTAAAATGCATTAAAATTTGATTCTTGCCGAGACCAAATTTAGAAGACATCTGTTTGAGGCTCATTTTATATATAAGGATAAAAGCTCCGAAATTTTTCAATACGTCCAAGTAGTACAATTAGTATGTATTCATTTGGACTGTAAAAAGTACGAAATTGTCAAAGCGTTTAATCACTAAACATTTTTTGCAGAGAGTAGTAATCAGGTGTATTACCAATAACAAAGATAAATGACAAAATTCTGCCCCTTTTACACAAAGAATAAGGCTGTATAAGTCGNGAATATATTTTATTTGATATTTATCACTATTTATTGTCTTGACACGGTTCTAAATTATTGTATTCATTAAAATGCATTAAAATTTGATTCTTGCCGAGACCAAATTTAGAAGACATCTGTTTGAGGCTCATTTTATATATAAGGATAAAAGCTCCGAAATTTTTCAATACGTCCAAGTAGTACAATTAGTATGTATTCATTTGGACTGTAAAAAGTACGAAATTGTCAAAGCGTTTAATCACTAAACATTTTTTGCAGAGAGTAGTAATCAGGTGTATTACCAATAACAAAGATAAATGACAAAGAATAAGGCTGTATAAGTCGTTCATGTAAAGCGAGTCCACTGAGGCTTTGATACTTTTTTTGTCTGCGGCCGTGAAATTTTCTCTGTATGTTGCCATCAGATGGGTGGAGATGATCTTTTTTCGATACTCAAAAATACCTGAGCAGAAGTTAAGCATTTTCCTTGGTCAAAGTGCGTGATAGTCTGCATTTTTTCAAGATGTATCAAGTAAATGTGTTACAGTAGATGATTAAGGATTAATTGGCTAAACTTGTAAGATATGAGACGAACCTTCGTCTTTGTGAAGTTCGGTCATAGTAGCATAATTTTTACCTCTTTTGGCAGCCTTTCTGACCTTAAAGAAAAAGCCTTTAAATAAATTTTTATTCGGATGACACAAAATTGTGTTACCCGTCAAATTATGTAACTGTGTTGTCGTCTATATCCTGCAGTGAGTATTGCCTCTTGTGATGTCTTTCTTTACCTGGTCATCGAAAGAAGTTAAAAATTTTCAGATCTAAATTATGTTCAGTTTTGAAATAGATTATTTTAATATAAAAATTGTTTTTTTGTACGTAAATGTAGGTGTTTGTAAGTAAGTAAAAAATGTATTTGGAATGGTATTATAGAAGAGACGGAGGCTGTAGAATTATCGAAAAAAGTTAACATTTATATGGCTGCTTTTTTTTAATGAAAGAAACCGTAAAGTGCGATCATAGTTTGTCTAATAAAACTAAGTTTGAGAACTGGACAAAGAAGCTCAGCTCAGCTTTCATTTGTACTGGTATGTCATCATCACAAATTGACTTCCGTTTGTACAAGTAAGGGTAATGGATGCATCACTTGCATTCTATAATGCAGAGTTTACTGATCATGCAGCCTCACTCTCTTTATTTTGGCATTTTCTTTTTCGATTTTGTGTTGATCTAAAATTTCATATGTGTAAAGTAGGATAAAATGTAGTAATCTGTTTTTGTACGTATTGACCGTTCCATTATTTGCAATGTCTCATACAAATTAACAAATAATCTTGGCTAATCCTTGATTGTTATTGCTATTCTCCAGTATGACCCTCCTATTTTGCGTGCGGGATTCAAGGACCATGTCGCCGTTCTGGAGCTGGGGTTGATGAGGAGAATCATGGCATAGGTTATACTTTCAGTCCTTACCACCCATTGTAATTTTTTATTTATTGTGGGAAACCATTTTTAAACGACACATAAATATGATCTTTGAACGTGATCACATCCATAACGTTCGCTTCATACCAGTCATTGATTCCGATGAAGTTATACCTGATATAACAAGAAAAGAGATCATATCACTCCCAAAGAAAATGAAAAACCGCAAAGCACCGGGAGCTGACAGTATAACAATCGAAGTCATCAAATGTGAAGACAAAAAATTAATCGGAATACTACAGAAGATATTCAAAAAGATTCATACAGAAGCAAGTAGCAATGTAATACACTACAAGGCAAAGCCTTGTTTTAACCTTGTAGATGTTAATACATTACTACTTCCACCTGATGGAAACAATTTTATGCTAACAATTTATGGTAACATTTTTATGGTAACAATTTATGGTAACAATTTTATGGAAAAACGATTAATGAAATTCATCCGATAATTGTGCATCTTAACACCATAAAGTACTTATCATATTGCAATACAATTGTAGTTAATCATCTTTAGTTTCCATTGCGGCAATAGAATCCTCGGCATAACGTCTTGTGAAACAAGACGTTCAAAGCCGACGTCACGGGAATTGAGGATTCGTTATTGCTTAGACATCTTGGGTGTGAAGAGCGATGGGATGTCTAAATGCAATGTTTTGATAAGTTGAATTTCTCATAGTTGTTTTCACAATATTAAGCATTAATAAATAGAACTGTTATGATAATGAATCAAATATAAGATTCATTTAATGTCATTGTGCATCCTCACATCAAAATGCATTTATCTTATGCCAATCATCTTATATTCACCGTCTAGGGGTACTAATCTTCTGTCAATCATCTTATATTCACCATTTAAGATTAATCATCTTATTTCAATCATCTTATATTCACCATTTAAGATTAATCATCTTATTTCAGTCATTTTATATTCACCATTTAAGATTAATCATCTTATTTCAATCTTATATTCACCATTTAAGATTAATCATCTTATGTCAGGTATCTTATATCAACCATCTCGCAGCAATAATCTTATGTTAAGCATCTTACCTGTGGTCTGACACATCATTGATTTAATATTCGTACGGTACTGTATGAATACAATCTGCACTGACTTGTTTAATAGCCCTTTTGTCATACCCTAGTTAAAAGTTGTTTCATTATAATTCTTAACTGTACTTTTGTTTTTTCGAGTCATTATTTTCATTTACGATCGTTATCTCACATTTGTTTCTTCACGATATTCAAACTATCGTCATTCGAAAGATTGTTACTTTCATGGTCCAAAGTAAAACCTAAAATGGCTATCTTTGTTGATAATAACCATATTTGAAACTGTTAAGATTTTGGTCATGTTGAAACGAATTGAGTGATCATTTTACGTGGTGCGTCATCTGTCATTTCACCCAGCGTATCGCCTGTTTTGATATTTTTCATACTACCATCGACGTATATTATTGGATCAGTATAAACGTACAAAGCTTTCTCTTATTAGTGTTAAAATGTTAGTTAAATGTTAGTGTTATTTGAATTGTCAATAAAGTGATATTTTTTAATTATATGTCATTTGAACCGTATGGTCGTTAAGGAATTGAGTATTTTATTTGAAATGGTTTCAACTAACAATATCTTTTGGAAGTCACTTGGTTCTGTAACATATTTTGTTCGATTCATGTTTTATTCAACAACGCTGGATGCCAAATTATTACTGTTTGAAAACATCCTCAAAAAGAAATTAAAACATATAACATGGACTTGTTTGGGGGTGCTTAAAAAGCCTTGTACCAGATGGAAAACTGATTGATCACGTCGATAATAACAAAGACAATAATAACAATAATTTACAACTTATAACACAACAGGACAATTGTATGTAGTCGGCAAAGGATCGAGATTATTCCTTTTCAAAAACAATCATAAGAATAAACATTTTGTAAAAGCAACAAATTGTGATACCAATGAAATGTCTTATTATGGTAGTTTTATGTTGAAATCGGCACATTTAAAAATTGAAGAAAAGCTTACGTTGAAATATGGCTGTGAATCCTGGACAATATCCAAGGAAATGGAAGATCTTTTGCAAGCAACAGAGATGTGGCTAAATGAATTCGAACAAACCCACCTTACTTTTGATTTACAATATGGGTCTTTTTTTTAATTTACAGCCTGAACAAGTATATCTCTGGATTTTCTTCCCGTGTTTTGGAGTATGGTAATGTGTATTGAAGTACCCTGTTCTCTTTTTACTTCTCCAATAACACGCAATCATATAATAATTCATTAGATTGTTTCATTAATACGTGTTATAACATTTTAGTTATTTGTTTGAAAAAACAGTCAAAGACCTTACTTACTTTCTCTTTTCTATTTCGTCTTGTTGAAAACATTTTTCTTTCTTTTCAGTACTTTTTATCTTTTCAGTCTTTATTCTTTTCCAGTTCTTTCTTAATTTTTATTTGTTGAGTATTAATGTATTTTATTTTTTGTACTAACTCAGTTGCATCCTTTTTAATATCTTCTTTTCTCTTTTTTCTTTACTGAATTGAATTTCATAACGTAGTGTTTTATAGTAGCTTTATGCTTGATCTTTTCTGTATTTAATTTGTCTCTTTTAATCTAGATCTTTCCTGGATCCTCTTGATGTCTAGTGTTTTATTCGTTATGATGCCGTTTTCATCCTATTAACGGGTCGCCAAATTATTATATTCTAATGGCCATTGAAAAAAAAGTAAACCGGTAAAGTTTTGACCTTGAGCTTTTGGTGAATATTCTAATGGACAAAAAAGTGAATCCAAGACCTCATTCCATGGAAGTTGTTTTCAGTTAAATATATCAGACAGTGAAAGTATAACAATTCAAGTAATATAGTTCTTTGAAAAAATGGTTCAGGAACTACAAAAAGTTGCAATTTTCTTTTTATAACACTAAGGATAGGATAACTTGGAAGTCGATTTCAAGAAAGCGTCCACCACATGCTAGCCTGTAAAACGGACGTTAAACCGAATATGATGATGATGATGACGAGAATGCTGCTGATGATGATGGTGATGATGATGATGATGAGAATGATGATGAGAATGATGATGATGATGATGAGAATGATGATGATGATGAGAATGATGATGATGATGATGATGATTTGCAATAGAAGAGTTAGACAGAGACCTTTAACGATACTTAGTCATTTGTTTCAGTCAACTTTTTATTAATTGAAGCAAATATACAATGATTCGATAACTTTCATATGTTTGACTAGTAAAGCCACGTTGTCTTATGCCAAACGTATCATACTTCATATACCATACATCTCACATTATCCATCGTAAATCACCCAATGTCCGTATCAGCTCTCTTTATAGGCTGTTGAAGAGGATTCTTCCAAAATTGGATAAAAGCAGGTTAGAGAACGAATAAAATGGTAAAATGGTAAAGAACGAATTTAGCAAAATACCCATTAGATAAACAAACTAAAGAAAACAAGGGCACCGAGATAATAGAATTATTTATATCACACCCAGAAAATAAACGATCACAAATGATGGAGATTCGGACACATATTTCATTACAATCAACCTTATTGTAATTTAACAATTTGATAAATATGTGAAAATTATCTAATCTATTAATATGTATGTCCAGGTCACCTAAATTTTGTGAAAGATGCGAATTCGTCGTATTGATTTAACGACACCAATCACTACCACAAAATAGACGACTTTAAAACAAAACCTGCTATGATTTTGTTATGGATAGTTCGAGAGATTTGGGCGAGCTACAGCTACCAACAGGGTTGGCAGGTGGCGGATAACCGAACGGCCTTTAGGGTATGGAGGCTAGCTGCGAATACCCGATAACCAGTCCCTGACGGCAGCGGCAGGGAGTCAGGAGGTGGTAGCACATAACTCCGCGTTACAGCTTCCTGTAAGAATGAGATTAAAGGCCGCAATAAGCTTTGTTTCCAGGTGTGGGATAAATATTAAACCTTTCGCTGCCTGCCAATCACAACTTAAGCTACGGGTGAGTTAACTCCGAATGAAAAGCTCAAAGATGGGATAGGCCAAGCAAGCCACCATCCGAGACTTAAAGCGCTGCGACTTCTCATAGCATATGAACTAATGGACTGGCCAGACGAACGTCAAAATGGAACACGAAACACGGATTATGATTACGAGTAGGGATTCTGAATGTTGAAACGGCTAAAAACAAACACGTAAGATTAATTATTATGATGGAAGAGAGGAAAATTAACATCCCAGGGCTTTGTGAGACAAGAGAGAAAACTTCAGCTAAACAGACTTTACATGGTAACTATACATATATACAGAGCACAGATGGGAAACATGGAGCAGGAATAATCCTCTGGGAAAGCACAGCTAGACAACTTACCGATCATAAAATGATCACCCACTGATGTATGTGGATCAAACTGAAACTGAAACAATACAAACTAATGATACTGTAGGTCTATGCCCCACAACAAGGTAGATTTGATCAAGAAAATGAGGAGTTTTTTGAGCTAGTACAGACCATCATTGACACTGAGAGGATTGACAAGGAAGTTGTTATCATGGGGAATTTTAATTGGTGTGTAGGTAGTGACAGAACGCAATACGAAAATGTCTTAGGGGATTTAGGGCTTGGAAAAGAAAAGTAGAAGTAGAGCAACTGCTTGACTTTTGCAACAGAAACAATTTCAAAGTTATTAATACATACTTTAAGCACCGAACCAGCCATTAATAAACGTCAGTATGGTTTCAGCAGCAATCAAGGGAACTATGAGCCGAAACCCTAAATAAACCTATTTCTAACAAATAGCACATTACTGATCGGAAACGTCAAAGCGATGCCGTCTGCATCATTTGATTCCGATCATAGATTAGTGGTGATGTATACGGAGCTGATGCCACCTCGAATGAAACGCACCAGACGAAAGCAAAAGGTTTTCATTATAGGACTGAGGTCTGACAAGGACAAGGGTAACTTTGAAAAAGAATTCACATCATTTATCAACACAGAAGACATAAATATAGAAACTAAATGGAAAACTATCAGAAATTTAATAATAAATGTGATTGACAACACTGTAGGTTTTTACTACACATCGACTAACAAAAAGGAAAAAACCGTCGTGGTGGACAGATAAACTGAAGCATACTGTGAAAGAGAAAAATAGAGTCTTTCGACAGTGGATGAACCATCCAATACCCGAAAACCCGACAAGCTTACATCACAGCTAGAAACACTTGTAATCTAACAACAAAGAAGTGCAAATCTGAAACTTGGAACTCTTTGTGTGTAGAGCTAGAGGCCGACTTCAACGGTAACAAAACGTTCGTTTTTTCAAAATTGCCAGATCACATCGCAGTGGACACCAAGAAAGGGCTTTTAACATCAAAGACAATTTGATCAATGAACTCTTAAAAGATCCTGAAAAAATTAACGTAGCATGGAACATCTACTTTAGCAACCTGTTAAGCCATACTAGTGAACGGCCACAAGATGAAGAACATCCAGCATATTTGTACAGCTAAGACAAATGAAGTAAAAAATGCAATTGAAAGAGCTAAAAATGGATAGTCAGCTGGCTGTGATATATTCCCAATTGAGGTTTATAAAGCCGGTGGCTCTACAATAGTTATCAAAGTCACATAGCTGTTCCTTTCAGCCTACTCATCAGGGACAATGCCACCAGAATTGGTTAAAACGATAATATGCCCCATTTACAAACACAAGGGTGACCAACTTATGAGAAATGTAGAGGCATCTTCCTACTCAACTACATTGCAGAACTTTACGAGTCTGTACTGGAAAAACGTCTGCGAGAATATGTTGAACCACATCTTGGACCTTGACAGCATAGTTTTAGAACCGATAAAACGATAACTAACATGATCTTTAGATTAAGAAGGACAACAGATATACACTGGTACTTTAACTAATCCCTATACAAAACTATCCTGGACCTAGAAAAAGTCTTTGATCGGATCCCACAAAACACCATCTGGAAAACATTGCATGAATATGGAGTGCCACCATTACAGATAGAAGCAATCAATAGCACATACCATTTAAGTCTTAACCATGTACACACTATCCAAAACAGTGAAACCTGCTTTGAAACCACTTCTGGAGTGAGACAGAGGAGCACCCTTTCACCCCCCCCCAAGTCATTGCATAGTTACATCAAGTCATCAGAGAAGTTGCTCAAGACTCAACACATCACATTTTGGCCTATGCTGATGAGATTGCACAAATTGACTCTGACCCTAACCTCCTTTAAGAACACATGATCAGGTGGAGTGAACATTTCAAAAAATACCATCTGAAATAAAACCTTTGAAAAACTGACGTGTTAGCTTTGAGCAGAACTACAACAGAGCTAAGTGTTACACTAGATGGAGTTTAGTTACAACAGGTAAAGTCATTCAAATATCATGGATCCATCATCACCAGCAACAATGATGTAGAGCAAGAAATAAACAACCGAATCACCAATCAGCACTTGACCTTAAAATAAGTGGTGCCAAACGTCTACAAGGAAGATCTCGCAAACGATGAAAAGACTGTATAAATAGATATCTTCTATGCCGCAGAACATTCCTCGCTGTTGCACTACGAGATGACACCTACAACGACCGTGTCACATGGAGAGAACTGGTCAAGGCCCCAACTCAATATGTCCATCTAATAGGCTTGAGCCTAACTGAAGTTGGGTGAGAAGGTGAGAAGGTTCAGGAGAGTCGACACCCTACTACATGTTCAGACCTTTTTTAGAGCTTGATTTCCAAGCAAACAAAACAGGAGATGGTGGCACCTGGGAAGTTGTTGATAACAAATCAATTGTTAATTCTGGTTATTTGCTTATTACAGGGCTCCGTATTGAGGGTGATGACATCAACGTTTACGAAAATTCAGATGTTAATCATGGCGTTAATATTAAGAATCTTCTTGAATTCAGTAATGGTTATGCTAAAAGTGTTGTTAGTAGCATGTTTTATTACAAAGATGCAGACACAACATCAACTGATATCAACCTTTGTTTTAAGAAAAGAAAAGGTCTTCCAGCTGGGAAGTAGATATCAATCTACCACTGAACAAATATTGGGATTTTGATGGCTTTAGAGATAAACTCGCTCGCAATGGAAAATTTAAGTTTTTGTTTGTTTTGGAAGACAAACACAATGTAATCTATCAGAGAAATTCCACAGCGGCAAAGAATACTCGATATAGAGTCACGAAATTTGTGTTATAAGTCCCAATTATAACTTTTAATTCAAGTGGTTCAAAGCTATATGCAGAGACGTATCTCACTCCACACATTTGGAGTTAAGATCCGGAAAGAATTGTTACTTTAACTACTTGACAGTGATCAGCAGTCTTCAATACTTTAACGTCAGTCAGAAAACCAAATCGTGTCTTCATTTGGACTGAAACTGGACGAAACAAAAATAAATTACCAAGGAAATTTCTTCACGTTTGACACATATAACTTTACTGGAGCTAATAGTACAAAGATCGAATTTAGTAATGCTCAATTGGAATTCAACAAAAGCACATTTTATTCAGAAATCCCACTTCATCGGAACACTCAACTCTGTAGAATATATCAACAACTGATCGGGTATAGAAAAGCATTCCGTATCTTTGAAAATAATCACTTACTTAACCTAGCATCATCTCAATCAATGTAAGATATAATCTATTTTGATTTAACATGCTAAAGATAAGGATTAGATAACTCTGTTTAATTATCCCTTAAATATGAACTCGCAAACACTCCAGCAGCAAATTATGTTATTTTTGCTCTCTTTTTATATGAAGAAGAACTACGTGTTGATGTCCCTGGCAATAAAGCAGTTATTTGAACTTTAATTAGTGGCAAGTCTTTGGTTTAAATAGATCAATCATAAATCATACATACTATATGAAATTTATCTAACATATTATATTTGACTGAATATCATGCATAGAGTGTAAACCTTACCCGAGTCCAAAAGGAGAAACTAGCTACAGCACTGGTTTATAAAACTCCTATTACTTTGAGACTATCAAGTAGTAAATTTAGTGGTCTGACGAATTGATATTAACTAGAACACAAATTAATAGATTCCAAAGGCCAAAAATGCTTCAAAAGATGTTGACTTGAAAATTTAAGTCTCAAATGAGTCATATGTTGAGAACAAGTCGCTTTGCTTCTCCAGATAGCCCTGGGAAAAATATGCTACCAATGGCGACAAGAGCTGTGTCAAAAACAAAACACTTCCTGAATTAGTAACTGGTGCTATTAAATATGATCTTTTGGAATGGATAAGGTACTATGATCATATACTACTACTTCTGGAGGCTGTTGTAGTTTTATGATACCACAAAATATAATCGATTAATTGGTTACACATAAAAGTTTGCTAACGAAGAAGCAGAAAGAACAGATTGTGACAGGTTTTTATTCTTATGATAATAGTGATCAAACCAACACCAAAGCAACGAGGTGGATTCTTTGACACTCTTCTTGCCAAATAGGTGTTCCGATGCTTAATGCTCTGAGTGGCAATGGCCTCCAAAATAGAAAACCAAAAAGTAACGGCTTCCAAGATAGAAAACTAACAACTTATGGCCTCCAAAATAGAAAACCAACAAGTAATGGCCTCCAAAATAGAACACTAACAGGTAATGGCCTCCAAAATAGAAAACTAAGCAGCAATAGCCTCAAAAACAGAAAACTAACAAGTAATGGCCTCCAAAATAGAAAGCCAACAAGTAACGGCCTGCAAGATAGAAAACCAAAAACAGCTGCCGGATTACGAAACTGGTCCTTACCATAATTCTAATTCTAATTCAATGATAGCGCGATATAAATCTTCTTTTGTTGGTTTCGATGTAAAAAATGAACTTAAAAAAAATTAAAGGCAAAAGACTTCTCAAAGACAAAAACTCAACTTTCTACAGTATCCCTATATAAGGAACAAAGGAGTATTTGTTTTTAAGAGATAAGATTATTGATCAAAGTAAAACAGGAATGTTTATTATCAACGTTGACGATCCTGTAGAACCTGGTGAACATTGGATGGCAATGTGTATTAAAGCACATGTGACTGAATATTTTGATAGCTTTGGGTTAAACTGTGCTATTGAATTTGTTAAAATATCTGATACGTTAGGTGTCAGCTGTGTTTATATTAGCAGTCATTATCAAGATTTAACAAGTGTACGTTGTGGTTATTATGTCACTTACTGGAGTAATGAAATGTCGAAAGGAAAAACATATTAGGATGTCTTTAAAGCATTTTCACATATGGACACAGAATACAATGAACAAGTAATTAAAAGCTATATTAAAAATAACTAAACGAAAAATGTAGATATAAAAATGGGAATTTGATGATGGCAATCACATTTCAGTTCTTACTTAAGACAACACAATTATAAAAAAAATATTGTAGATGTTCAGCTAATAGTAAACGTCTCAGCAATCTTTCAGACTTGGTCGTTGCCAAAGATGTAGTCACTTTAGATTTTAGAGAAAGAAAGTATTTTGATAAAAACACTGGCGGATCCGTTCACGGCGGAATTAATATTAACAATAACAATTTTTTGGTCTTCAGAATCTACCGAATTCAACAGTACTGCAGTAAACATTGGATATATTAAATCACATTTATATAATCAATTGTATGAAAAGTTACTCAGGGGATGCTATTAAAGAAATGGAACTTCAATGTATAAACTAGACTGTGGAAGTTCCTCAGAATTTACATAAAATACAACAAGACAAGTATCGAAACTGTATGATGAGAGATTGTCTGAAAATCGAAGGCATTGTCTGAGAATCGTGGACATTGTCTGAAAATCGTAGACATTGTCTGAAAATCGTGATAAAAAATAACGATAAATAACCAATAAACAATATGTACTAAAGCAAATAAAATTAATGATTGTTATTACAGTTGAACTCGTGTAATTCGAACTCCTATAATTCGAAAAATCGTGTAAATCGAACAAATTCTTCGGTCCCGTCCGAGTTTACTGTTAAATCCTTATAAGAAAACTCCTATGATTCGAACTCATGTAATTCGAATAATCATGTAAACCGAACAGATTTCTTGGTCTCGTGATCGAATTTTGATCATCTAATTCGAATTTTGAACTTTTCTTCCGTTTGAAGTCCTAAAATTCGAATTTTTTCGAAATCGAATGTTTTAAAAAACGTTTTAGTGTTTTTGTTTGTTATGGGGTGTTGAAACTTCACATTCTTACAGCAATGGCATCCAAAAGGAAACATAACGAAGTGACTTTAAAAGTTAAATATAATGCTTTGAAGGAGCTAGAAAAGGGGCGCCTGAACAAAGTTGTTGCAGAGGAATACATTTCGACAAAAAGCTTACGACCAACCAATCGCGTCCGTTGTCTGTTGCAGAAATAGTGAGTGAGTATCAAGAACTCGAAACCGTTGATGTTGATGCCAGCTCTGACGATGACAATGACGACTGTGCTGAAGATGATCCAATTTCACCCCCATCGTTAAACGAGATAGAAGACGCAATAGAAATTCTGAAGAAACTGACGTTTTTTGAGACTCATTCAAAGCTTGATACTCTGCTGTCGCAAATGTTCGAAAAGATTAACCGGTGAAGATTGATTAATATGAGGCAGAGCAAAATCATGGACGTTTATGAGAAAAAATGAGACTATAATGAAGGAATTTGTAACACTTGTTTTTCAAAATAACAACTTGATTGTCAACTAATACGCGTCATTTTACTCCGCAGGATGCCACAACACTGATAATTAATAACCCCGTAAATACCTTATCATTTCTTTATCAAAAATTGCCCCCCAAAAAAGTCAAACTCCTTTAATTCGAAACTCATGTAATTCGAACAGATTTTGAATCCCCTTGGAGATTCGAATTACATGAGTTCAACTGTATCTTAATTTTAATGCTAGTCAGTGACAATTTTAATGTTTCATGCAATAGTAATAATTAGTACCAAGTCAAGATGTTATCAATATATTCATTGTTTAAAAGTTGGACTCGTTTGATGGTACATACTGGACCAGAAACGGCCTTTTCGGCAACGACAGCTAAGGGGTCTTGATAAATTCGTTAATTGTTCACCACCTGGACACTTAGTCGTAGGTGGAAAAGTAGATGATCATATCGTTATTGGACCTAGTAGTTTTTACAATAAAAATAGAAGTACAATAAAAGTAGAAGTCATCAAAGTAAACAAATGCTGGTGAATTCAAAAATTCATAAATCATAAATCTATTTATTAATCTTTTTGTTGGAATGTACCAGCAGGAGTAGATAGATCGGGTGTTTGGTGTAATGGGAAGAAATTAGGTAATGTTACTGCAAGAGGATTAGCTGGTCTAAGGGATAGTATTGCTTTTTTCGGGCTTTATAAAGAAATAGTCATTGTCGATGCAGATATCAAACTACATCATCATGTTATGTATGAGAATTGGTATAAAACTGACCATGATCCGATAAGATTAGGCTGAAATCTATACACACAATGATATATAAAAAAATTAATCCTCAAAATTCTTTGAAATATTTAAAAGATACTTTTCATATAACAAAAGAACTATATCCAACAATTGATGATCAAATAATAAAAAGTTCTCTGATATTATTTATTGGTATGTCATTTATTAGATGAAGTAGTAACAATTGGTTATATCATGGAAGAGTACGACGGAGGAATAAAAAAGTCTGATAAGACCTAGTAATTGATGTGGTACTTATATTTAAGAACGAGTATTTGGAAATGTTGAATGTTGCCAGGCTCATTTTACTTTCCATGATGTATTTGGTAGAATTTTCACTAAATTAAAAACAGGAAGAGGATATTGTTATTTTATACCTGAAAATATAACACCAATTTGTTTTCAAAAAATCACCTTTGATTGGTAGCATTTCTGGTTTATTATGAAGGACATTTAATTCTAATAAATATGAATGATATTACTTTTTAAACATCTTACATATCTTTTCACCAATTAAGTCTTACATTTTGTTTCAATATTGTTTATCTTTCACAAGTCTTTTCCCATTTAATCACTGGGATATTTTCAAATGATAAACCTAGTATCATGTTAACATAAAATTGTTATCATAAATTGCCATAAATTGTAGTAATAAATTGTAATCATAAATTATAATCATAAATTGTTTTCATAAATTGTAATCATAAATTGTTATCATAAATTGTAATCATAAATTGTAACCATAAATTGTTATCATAAATTATAATCATAAATTGTTTTCATAAATTGTAATCATAAATTGTAATCATAAATTGTCATCATAAATCATTATCATAAATTGTTATCATAAATTGTTATCATAAATTGTTGTCATAAATTGATATCAAATTGTTATCATAAATTGTAATATTACATTGTAATCATACATGGTTATCATAA
>RDPX01000263.1:374178-390367 GCA_003991215.1 Morbakka virulenta
TTATCATAAATTGTTATCATAAATTGTTGTCATAAATTGTTGTCATAAATTGTTAAGATGAAACTGTTTCCTTCAGGTGAGAGTGTTAAAGTATTAATATCTATAAGGCTAAAGTAAGGTTTTGTAGTTTTATACATGACTACTAAAGCAACCCCTTAAAATTTTAAAAAATGATTGTCTCTCTTTTTCATAAAAACTGAGACAAAGTTTAGAGAAAAAACTGTCGCTATTTCCCTGCTATAAATTCTAGGTAATTTTTTTTAAAGATCGTATTGAAAAGAATAAATAACGTGGATAGAAAGTTGAAAGAAAGTCAATATGGTTTCCGTTCAGGCAGTGATAATGTAGACGCTAGTCATATGGTCCGACAAATAACTGGAGAAAACTAAAGAAAGAAATGTTCAATGACACTTCCATTTTATCGACTTTAAATCTGCCTTTGATGCGACTTGGAGAAATGCACCCTGTACAGTGCTATAAAAACAAGAGTAAACCCCAAAATTGTCAGCATTAAGATATGTATGATGACACAAAATGTGCTGTCACTTTTAACAATGTGTGCAATATGTGGTTCGACGTAATTTTTGGTCTTCGACAGGGCTGCATTTTCTCTTCCACTATGTCTAACATTTTTCTTAGATATTTCATGGATGGAATATCCAGGCTAGAAGACTTTCACCAAGATGTTACTTTAATAACTGATGCAATTTATGAAGGTGATACCACTCTGATTTTAACAAAAACCAGAAAACCACGAACTCTTCAAGAAAGAGCTGGGTGCCTCCAATTGGAACAAAAAAGATAAACGTCGGTGTAAGGTTATCACCCTAGAACTATCATGCAGCATAAGAGTCGAAGGGAACACAGTTAACAAAGTAGATAATTCTTGGATCAGAAATTCCACATAACACCAGACGACTTGAAAAGAAGAATGGCCGTTGCAACCAGCCATAGCCAATGATATCAAAACTTTCCAATAAAGTAGCCAAAGCATCAATCTTCATCTACAAATCCACTCCCTGGATCTACCCCAAACTGCTAATGGTGGATGGTGGACACATTCCCCTTGCTTTTGTTGAAGAACAAGCCTCATGTATTACCCACTACACACATGTTGAAAAGATAAAAATCTTGCTTTTCTTTGTTTTGTCCCGTTTGTCTGAGTCACATATCTCTCTGACTTGTCTTCTTAATATTTTAACAAGGAGGAAAATTTACTTTAAATCTTCGTGATCGTGTTAGAGCCAAGTATCACAATTCAAAGTTCGCGCCGACAATTGTGGTTGGAAGCTGGAAGCCCATCTGCTTCAGTGATTTCACATGTGTTTTTCACCAGTTTTGTTTCCTAGAGGAAGCAGTTTATCAAGACCTTTAACGTTTCTGGAATTCACTGTGTTTCTGTGCTGTTCTACAAAGGAACACCTTTATTTTGGTGAGCTAGTATTATTGACATAAACATGTTTTCGTGGGTTGTATTTTCACCGCCATATAATTACGTGGTTTATGAAGTTTGTGCTTAACGAAAGTATTGCATTCCTGCATGACCGCACACGTACATTTCACGAGTTGTTGTGTTTACTCTTCACGGACCTATATTCTTGGCTTCCTGAACGTTATTTGAACATTACTTTTAACATTACATTTACACGTCGAAATATACATTCAACAATATTTGTGAACATTTTTAACAGTTGAACGTTGTGTGTAATTTCTATTTTAATGCAAAAAAAGCGTAATCGTACACGGTAATCACGCACGATATTTAGGGCATATGTGACATTTAAACAGCATGTTAATCTTATTACGGACCTTTGAAGTAATATCATTATTATAATTGTGACGTGTATGGTTACCATGAAAACTCCTTGTGAAGACAACAAGTATTGGTGTCATACAGATTAGCATTGTTGACACAGCTGGCGTCCCATTAATTGTGTAATCACAAATTCCTAAGAGTTATGGGTCACTCAAGAGTGCTTACT
The DNA here is from genome assembly GCA_003991215.1 of Morbakka virulenta. Taxonomy (NCBI): domain Eukaryota; kingdom Metazoa; phylum Cnidaria; class Cubozoa; order Carybdeida; family Carukiidae; genus Morbakka; species Morbakka virulenta. The sequence continues at coordinate 376,161 of RDPX01000263.1, forward strand.
TAATGCCTTTTAGTTTGGAATGATGATGTAATGGATAAATTTACCTTGCAAAAATTATGAATTTTAGAGGGTCATTTATTTGTATTCAAAAACAAAAAGACAGACGTACCTCGCTTTCAGGTGTGGAGTGTAACCATCGTCTCTTTACTTCGGGATTGATTTTTATATCGCTGCGCGCCTTGTATTGCGGATACTATAAATTGTTCATGTATTTCTAGTTGCTTACGTTGTGTTATTTCTATTTGTTTTAGTTTTCCACAGTCTCTAATGGCAAAAATGCTTTTTTAAATTCACACTAGCTCAATCTTCTCAACAGTTGACTTGAAAGATGTGTGGTGACAATTTTGTTGCAAAACTAAAAGCTAAAATCCAAATTCCGTGATGCCAAAGTTCCATCAAGTAAATTTTGCTCCAGTGCATTTAAGGTTGAATCAGGAATTCTTAACTGCATCAAATATAGAATGGTCTTGTGTTCAAACACAGATTCATATTTCCATTAAAGTACCCATAAACCCTCCTCTTTCAGCATTAATACATCAACAAACTGCAACAATGTCAACAGATTCCTCCTCAACTCTATTTAATCGTTAAGCGGTATGCATTGTTTCCACATCCTAACACTATTTAACGTATCAGCTGGAATACCGAGTCAAATGTTTGACATACAACTTTATGAATACCATCAGATCAATTGTCTTTGTTGCAAGTCTGCCAGTTTGCCGGAATAATGCCAACCGTTCAAACTAATCATGTATCTAGAGCTGAAATACTGAATATACCTCAAATTGAAAAATAAGAGAATGTTTTTGGTAATGAGGTACAAAGTCCGTTGGCTACCTTCTTGCAGTGTATCCCGTTACGTGAAATTCTTAGAAATTCACAAACTAACAGCAAAGGTACCAGAATACCTTGAGAAAGTACCTGGTTAAACTTTTTCTCAACCAAAAATTAGTTAATGATGAATACATCAAATTTGAATCGACCCTTAGTCTGGGTGAATCAGGGGGGTGCTTCAGAAATCTGCCCAAATGTTGCACAGAAGCAAATATTGGAACGTGGAATGTCAGAGCCTCTGACATTCCACGTTCAAAACCTCTATTCTGAAATGTCACGCTTAAAAGTTAAAATACTTGGACCATCTGACACACACCTTGATACAAAAATGCCAGAAAGTTTTGAAACTGAAGGTTATCTTGTTATCCACTCACCAAGAAAGGACCAGGTCCACAGATAAGGCGTGGCTTGGCCAGCAACAGATAGTTATATTATCCTCAGTCATTTTAACGCTAAGGTTGGGAATGATTCCTATCTCAATTGGTCATCAGTTGGTAAATTTTAAATTTTTTAACATACTTCGGGATTTTGTCATGGAAGAAATATGTAGCCTACGTGATTTCCACCTTGAAGAAGGTCTAACTACTGATATCCGTTATGCTGACGACACAGCTCTGATAACCACCATGCTAGAAAAATTAAAGTTTTCAACCAAAGAGTTTGAACAGGCCTGTAAAAGTGGGGGCTTAGGATAAACGCCGAGAGGTGCGAGATCATCTCTTCAGACCATGCACCCAATATACAATTTGAGGGGGCTACTGTTGAACAAGTGGAGAAGTTTGTTTTTCTAGGCTCAGTTGTTCCAAACACAACAGAGGAAGTTAAAAGGAGGATAACTCTAGCATGCAGCGCATTTGGAAGATTTAAAAAGAATGAATGGTCAAAAAAAATAACGAATCGTTTAAAGATGCGACTGTACTCTGCATTAATTGTACCGATTGCCATCTATGCTTCGGAGGCCTGGATCTTGAAAGCAGAGGATGCTCATAAACTGGCTGTTTTTGAAAATGACTGCTTCAGAACAATGATTGGGGAAACAAGGGTGGACAGGTGCCGTCTATCTGATATCAGAAAAATGCTGACGTAGTAAACATGATCAAGAAACGTAGGCTAAACTGGTTTGGACATGTGAACAGAAGGGGCGATGAAAGCTTTGTAAAGAGGGCCTACAAAGAAGATTTCGAAGGAAGGTGGAGGGGAGGGCGGCCAAGAAAGCGTTGGGTAGATCAAGTTTGAGAAAATCTGAGGATCTCCGTACTCATTGCTGAACGGAAAGCAAAGGCTCAAACCACCTGGAAAGATATCGTCAAACAAGAGTGTGGAAGGACCGAGGGAGGGTTACTCAATTAAGTAAGTATATAGAGAAACTAAGTTTTGGAAATGCGAAGAAAGACACAGTTTGCCATAAAGTGCAGCAGGAAAAATGAAGGTGAGGAAGATTAATGTTTTGTACAAATCACAACGAAGTAATATGACTCGACTTTTACAAAGAGCTATTGTGAAAACGTCTGAATTGGACCCAATAGATATATGTAAAACTTCACACTTGCACTTTTAGTTTATATTGAACAAAGCTCTACACAATTTTTGTATTGAAAGTTATTTGACAAGGAAAACCAATTTTCTGACCAATTTGCACTGAAGTAAAAAAAATGTATTTTGTTTTCGTTTATCACATTAGGATAACTATTTATAGATTGGTCCTATTTTTGAAAATAGTGACAAAAAAGAGACAAAATGATTAATTTTTTCGAAATTTTTCAGCTCTTTTTAACTTCACTGCAAAAAGATAAAAATAACGAAAGATTTCCAAAGTCGTACAGAAACTGCCGCGTTTTCCGACGCACCAGACAGTCAAAACTATTCATTTGAGTCACTCAAAAGTCAGCATTCTGTCATCCCAGCTTCTGTTGAGTCTGGTATGTTGTTGCAGGATTGTCTAATTCCAGCTTAGTTGTAGTTGGCTTCTATTTTTCTGTGAGGTCCACGAAACCACTTGGTTGGCAAGTCTCGAAGGGAGCAGCAGTGCAGTGTAGCCCAGCCAGTTCATGTAATGCTTGCGGAGTACACTGGACACTGAGGTTTGCTTTTAACCATTTTGAGTTTGTTCTGAGTCGATTTTAGATGCCAAGTTTCGCAGCCATAGAGTAGAGTGGACATGACGTTGGAGTTTTGAATGAAAACATCTTGAATGTCTAGATCTTGTCCAGCTGTTCGAAGGTTCTAGAGATAAGGTCTCTTTGATTTCATGGTCCATTAAATCCTGGTTAATGATGGAACTTTTAAGGTAGGTGAAGTCCTTCACAACTTTTTGTTTGTTAACAAACATGAAAAGTTTACTTTTTACTTGCAAAGGAAATAAACAAACGTTTTCTAGGCTCTCTAGAATGCTCTCATATTAGAATATCTCTTTTTAAGGTCCAACAGCATTCATCCATCATGTTTATATTGCAGATCCCCTGATAACAGTTCCCTGTGACTTTTAAGTTCTGGAGGAAACATTCTTACATTACTAATATTGTAGGGGAACTATTTGAAGTAACAGATCAGAAAATGGACTCCTGTGCTTATGTTAGACCTAATGGATTAAAATAAGGACTACATTTTGCTTGCAATTTCTTTGGCATTATGTGACTTGGTGTTTCCCAGGAAGTTTTTGAGTACTTGAACAAAAGCTAATTNATGGAATATCCAGGCTAGAAGACTTTCACCAAGATGTTACTTTAATAACTGATGCAATTTATGAAGGTGATACCACTCTGATTTCAACAAAAACCAGAAAACCACGAACTCTTCAAGAAAGAGCTGGGTGCCTCCAATTGGAACAAAAAAGATAAACGTCGGTGTAAGGATATCACCCTAGAACTATCATGCAGCATAAGAGTCGAAGGGAACACAGTTAACAAAGTAGATAATTCTTGGATCAGAAATTCCACATAACACCAGACGACTTGAAAAGAAGAATGGCCGTTAACAAACGTTTTCTAGGCTCTCTAGAATGCTCTCATATTAGAATATCTCTTTTTAAGGTCCAACAGCATTCATCCATCATGTTTATATTGCAGATCCCCTGATAACAGTTCCCTGTGACTTTTAAGTTCTGGAGGAAACATTCTTACATTACTAATATTGTAGGGGAACTATTTGATGTAACAGATCAGAAAATGGACTCCTGTGCTTATGTTAGACCTAATGGATTAAAATAAGGACTACATTTTGCTTGCAATTTCTTTGGCATTATGTGACTTGGTGTTTCCCAGGAAGTTATTGAGTACTTGAACAAAAGCTAATTAAGCTATATTCTCACCAATGGTCATTGAGTTTATCAACTCTTTGTCTTTAACCATTTTTCGAATAGGAGTCCAATTGAAAACCTCAGCTTTTAACTTTTCCACATTGAGTTTTAGACGTGATTTGGTAAGAGAACTGAAACAATTTCCATCTTCGTCTAATGCTTTAGTGTACTGTTTCGTAAGACCCAGTTTGATATGCAGTGGTGGATATGTGACTTTATCTCTGGGCACCAAATCTCATGCACAATATTTGCCTGGCCTATTGGAAAATTCGCTCTCTGAGGGCCAGACTCTGTTTCCTTCAACTTTGTGGATCACTTATTATCACCATGATATTGGGTGTTGTCACAAAAGGTAACATCACCTTCTCTTTTGAGGAATTGGCTAAGTTCCTTATCTCTTTGGTGATAAAATATTATTGGCGTATCAGACCAAAGTAGACGTTTCCTATTTAATCTAACTTGTAACTTAAAAGACTTAAAAAACCCAAATATTTCAAAAACAGATCATTACGTTCTGATTGGTAAAAGTAACGTATGGCCTTTGAGAACCACGACATTACACTCATATTGGAAATGACCAAGAAACCTTGACCTGAAGTCTCATTGGACGTAAAAAATAAATCTAAATCAGGATTTGTATCTGAAAGCTCATTAAACATTGCCACAGGAATTTTGTCGGAATGAAAAACAGATAGAATGACTGAATTTAGATTTGAAAACTGGACTTTTTTATTTATACTGTTATATCCTTATATCTCTGTGATATAAAATTAACAGTCAGCTGGAGGGTTCTCAGCCCCATCCCCCAAAATCACTAGAATACCAAACCTCACGGCTTTTTTAACACGTGTCCATTGACGAAGAGCTTCAACATAAGTTCTACAAGTAATATGAGGATCCTAGATTTTGTCTTGATCACCAGGTTTCACATTGATATATCACATTACCTTGTTTGAGCAGATCAGTAACATAAAGTTTCCGTTTTCTCACTGTCACCTTTTGTATATAAGATACGGAAAGAGTATGGACTATTGACATATTTCTTCTATAGACTAAACTTTAAACCTAACAAAAAGCCCATTCCTTTCTACACTACTCCGAACTAAAGAGAGCATGACTCTAAACAACAAATAGCTTCTGAACGTTGAATGAGAAGCAAAGCTCATAGAATCTAAATTCTTTCATGTTGTTATTGCAGAGTCATTCTTGCTTGTAAACACCCAGGAAACCTTAAAAATTTACCCCTACTTTTGATAAACACTCGAACTGCAATTTTAAATAACGCTTTAACATAATCGTCTTACGTCAGTGCACAATAATCACAATCAATCCTGTTGCACAAGATGATTGAGTACCACAAATATACTGAATAATTTATCATTCAGACAAATATGAACCAGCATCAGTTTTTATAGCACTGCGCCACAGTATTGCATTATTAACGTAATATTCATTAAACAAATTTAATTATACTTTAAATTTTCGCAAAGAGAAACGTATACTTAACTGAAAATATGGGTCCCTAAAATTCCCAAAACTTCCCATGTTGCTTGTTTTCTTTCATTGTGTAAGGTAACACCCACCATATTTGCTTACATTGTTTTATTACTTCAAGTAAATGTATGAAGAGTCGTCGAGTTGTTACAGTCACCTTTGTTGTGTTTTGGGGTTTACCGCATTACAGTATCCCTTTTTTCCAGCATCCTTCCAACCAGTTCTACAAAATTCTTAGGCAAGTTGGTGTCTGCTCCTGATGCTGCCCCAACATGAGTCCCCTGCAAAACTAATGGTATCAAATCAGCAAAAATTTAAGACAGCTTTTCTTTAACACATTTTGTTAAAAATTTGCAGGTTAATATGCCGCTAACCTTTACATTTTCTGAATTTTCTGGCTGCGTACAGTACACCAAGCATTTGCTTGAATACTTGCTGGTATTTATCCTGTTCGTTCTCAAAAGTTCCAGGGAAAGCACACAGAATTCGCAATACAACTGCTTTCATTTCATAACTGGGTGGATTGCAGCAGTCAAATAAAAACTTAAGTAGCTCTGGCCATAAAGGTATTTCCTTCTTCATCAAGGTAACACTTTGCTAATTCTGCAACTGCATCACATATTTTCTTAAACATATTTGATTCCTTTTCCTGTTAAATAACTTGGATACGTGGATTTTTATCATTAAGAATTGGCCCTCTTGTGATATTTCTTTAACAGAATTAGTGTCTTCTTCGTCATCATAGATATGGGATACACTCCGCTCTTCATTATCTTCCAGATTGACCATATAACCAAAACCACAAGCAACACTGTAAAGCACTTGGTAAGATAAGTTTCAATTGTCAAAAAAAGTCATTTATCGAAATGCTGTACTGCACCCAAAAAAGAGGCAGCCCAGTCAGAAAGTGAAATCGATACGGATGATAGTGTCTTACAGCAGTTAAAGGCGAGTTCAATAATATCAGTATATTATTGAACTCGCCTTTAATTGCTGTAAGACACTATCATCTGACAAGAAACGTTACATGGAGGAAGAAAGTACAGAAACAAGAAACTGTCGAACAAGAGAAAAACTTTAACACGGAGAGACGAAAACTGTACCCAAACAGAGACAGAAAAAAGGTTCCATGATAGACAATTAATGATAAAGCAAACCATCATGATATTTTGGAAAAGACATTACAGAAATTTCTANACAGGAATTTTGTCGGAATGAAAAACAGATAGAATGACTGAATTTAGATTTGAAAACTGGACTTTTTTATTTATACTGTTATATCCTTATATCTCTGTGATATAAAATTAACAGTCAGCTGGAGGGTTCTCAGCCCCATCCCCCAAAATCACTAGAATACCAAACCTCACGGCTTTTTTAACACGTGTCCATTGACGAAGAGCTTCAACATAAGTTCTACAAGTAATATGAGGATCCTAGATTTTGTCTTGATCACCAGGTTTCACATTGATATATCACATTACCTTGTTTGAGCAGATCAGTAACATAAAGTTTCCGTTTTCTCACTGTCACCTTTTGTATATAAGATACGGAAAGAGTATGGACTATTGACATATTTCTTCTATAGACTAAACTTTAAACCTAACAAAAAGCCCATTCCTTTCTACACTACTCCGAACTAAAGAGAGCATGACTCTAAACAACAAATAGCTTCTGAACGTTGAATGAGAAGCAAAGCTCATAGAATCTAAATTCTTTCATGTTGTTATTGCAGAGTCATTCTTGCTTGTAAACACCCAGGAAACCTTAAAAATTTACCCCTACTTTTGATAAACACTCGAACTGCAATTTTAAATAACGCTTTAACATAATCGTCTTACGTCAGTGCACAATAATCACAATCAATCCTGTTGCACAAGATGATTGAGTACCACAAATATACTGAATGATTTATCATTCAGACAAATATGAACCAGCATCAGTTTTTATAGCACTGCGCCACAGTATTGCATTATTAACGTAATATTCATTAAACAAATTTAATTATACTTTAAATTTTCGCAAAGAGAAACGTATACTTAACTGAAAATATGGGTCCCTAAAATTCCCAAAACTTCCCATGTTGCTTGTTTTCTTTCATTGTGTAAGGTAACACCCACCATATTTGCTTACATTGTTTTATTACTTCAAGTAAATGTATGAAGAGTCGTCGAGTTGTTACAGTCACCTTTGTTGTGTTTTGGGGTTTACCGCATTACAGTATCCCTTTTTTCCAGCATCCTTCCAGCCAGTTCTACAAAATTCTTAGGCAAGTTGGTGTCTGCTCCTGATGCTGCCCCAACATGAGTCCCCTGCAAAACTAATGGTATCAAATCAGCAAAAATTTAAGACAGCTTTTCTTTAACACATTTTGTTAAAAATTTGCAGGTTAATATGCCGCTAACCTTTACATTTTCTGAATTTTCTGGCTGCGTACAGTACACCAAGCATTTGCTTGAATACTTGCTGGTATTTATCCTGTTCGTTCTCAAAAGTTCCAGGGAAAGCACACAGAATTCGCAATACAACTGCTTTCATTTCATAACTGGGTGGATTGCAGCAGTCAAACAAAAACTTAAGTAGCTCTGGCCATAAAGGTATTTCCTTCTTCATCAAGGTAACACTTTGCTAATTCTGCAACTGCATCACATATTTTCTTAAACATATTTGATTCCTTTTCCTGTTAAATAACTTGGATACGTGGATGTTTATCAGTAAGAATTGGCCCTCTTGTGATATTTCTTTAACAGAATTAGTGTCTTCTTCGTCATCATAGATATGGGATACACTCCGCTCTTCATTATCTTCCAGATTGACCATATAACCAAAACCACAAGCAACACTGTAAAGCACTTGGTAAGATAAGTTTCAATTGTCAAAAAAAGTCATTTATCGAAATGCTGTACTGCACCCAAAAAAGAGGCAGCCCAGTCAGAAAGTGAAATCGATACGGATGATAGTGTCTTACAGCAGTTAAAGGCGAGTTCAATAATATACTGACAAGAAACGTTACATGGAGGAAGAAAGTAAAGAAACAAGAAGCTGTCGAAAAAGAGAAAAACTTTAACACGGAGCGACGAAAACTGTACCCAAACAGAGACAGAAAAACGGTTCCATGATAGACAATTAATGATAAAGAAAAACATTTTGATATTTTGGAAAAGACATGCCAGAAATTTCTTTTAAGACCTGAGCGTCCACCCGTTTTACGTTTAGAATGGGGATCTGATGTGTTTTGATATATAATGCTGGAAGTCGACCACATTACGGAATTTCTTTTCCCCTCTCATGTTATTGTATTTTTGACGTTTCTAATTACAAAAGAAGTCAGTTCTGATTGGAAGCTTGTAGAAGCAACAATTCTGGGTGGACTTTCCATAAAGTAGTGACCATTCTGGTAAGTTTATCTCTAAAAATAGCTATATAACTCCCAAAAATGTGTTGTGCCTGTTTAGTTTTCATTTAATAATAGTTGGATTTTCTATCATTCTAATTTCCAGTTTTGTTGCATATATATATATCAACAATGCTGTTAAAAATCAAAGGGTAAAGTGAAGGAGAGAAAGGAATTACATTTCTCTTTCACTATTGCTTACATCTCGACATTCAAGTTTTGAGTTTTCCCAATGAGAACCTTCTTTACAACCAGAAAGTTCATCATAGTTACTACAAAATTCAAGGTTCTCAAATACTTTCACAGGTTTTCATATTTCTGTATTCCTATTTTTCTAGATTGTTAAGATATTATTTCATATTTCGTGAATTCATTGACGAAAAATCATGAACTTATAATAATATTTGAATGTAACTAATGGACGAGAACTCATCTTTCAGAAGAGTCTAAAGTATTTTAATAACTGCACGACATTTATATAGACTGATTTTCCCTAGGATCTTATTTTTTCGTTTTAACACCCAGTGTGTGAAATTACATGTGATGAGTATTACATTAATGGTGACCTTCCTAAAGGTTTAATTCTTGTTACAACTCTCTTGCTTTTTTCCACCAGTCATCTTTCTTGCAAGCTGTTTCAGATTGTCAACATCTATGCTATCATCATTATGCTGCAATCAAATATTTATTGTTGTTGACATCACTCGAATAAATGGTGAGCACTTAATCTTATGAAAAGTAAAAAAAGGCATGGACAAATCGATATCTGGATTTACAAAATAAGAATAAATTGTTCAAACGACACTTTGCTTTAAAGAAATTGTGAAGGATTAAGCTATTTGAAAAGGTGTAGATTTTTTAACAGAACCTTGCAAAGCCCCATAACAACTAATAACAATATTGATCGAGTTTGTAAAGATTATTATCAGTAAGAACAACGAAAGATATGATGGTCAATTAAATGTATTTGCGATAGCAAATTGTGGTTTTCCTGCTGCTTTCAGCTCATATATAAGTAACAATACAAGATGCTAATTGGGAACAAATAAAAACACTCATAATTATAATAATTACGTACATCACAATAATAATCTTGGGTTCCATAATGCAAGATGCTGCACACTTGCTTGATCTTCCTATTTTCTTCATTGCCATCGAAGACCTAACAACGTTGTTCCTATTGACAGTGGTAACCAGTAAATCAATATTCTACATTATTATCTTTCTAATACCTTGGTTACAAGCTCTGAGGAATAGCGCACCACGTTGCTTTATCTTGCAGGGCCTAAAGAATAGGAAATTCTCAAGATTTTTGGAATTTATGGTGTTGAGAATACTACAAATTTTGGCTTCGCCGACTTCTTTCTCCCTTAGAAAAATGCCGTTTTCTACAAACACGTTTTTGAAACAATACCTCCTATTTTTTCCAAACCAAGAGGTTTGAATCTCAGTTATGATGCTTGAACCTTCACGCTAATATGCGGGAACTTTAGACTCTTTGACAGTCCAAGAGAGGGATCCCTGTCATGGACGTGCATCGGAAGTAAAATGTGTCATTAAAGTCCTTCATATAGGAATAGGCGAAGCAATTAAAATTCATCGGAACTTGGTAGAGTTTATGAAACCGAGGCAGTTGATATCAGGATAGGAGATTCGTTACTTGATTTTTGAGTGACGGTAGAGATGTAAGTGACAAACTGTTCTCTGAACACCTATGAAAAGCTAACACACTGAAAAATGAAGTAAGCCTCGATCAACTCACCTGCTGGCGGTCAGTCAGGTAGCATAATCGTGAGACGCATCACGACTAGTGACGAGGCTAACCCTAAACGAGAGTCGATGGAAAGGTACCACTCAGGCATCTTAGCTAAAAAATGCTGGAGATTCAGACATCAGGAGGCAAAGTGAGTTGTAACGTTTTCTGTGATAAAAATGATGTTATCCTTTTAGATTTGTTGAAACCAGGAAAGAAAATCTTAACGCTAACTATTAACGCTAACTATTAAGTATTGTAAGGTAATCCTTACAACATTGGCCAAGATAAATCTCGAATAGTCATTGTACTCCCAAAGAAAACGAAGCCATTTCGTTTGGAAAACGACAATACCAAGGCACACATGAGTTTGAAGACGACAAAGTTTTGCTGAACGGTTTCTCTCAAGTTTTCTTAACAATCTATCAAAATTGCTAGATAAGACAAAGTAGGAAACAAAGGTGCTAAACCTACTTTGTTGATTTTTAAAAGTTTCACGCCGTCATTATGGTCATAAATTAGGATGATCATTTCAGGCGAAAAAGCGTAGCTGCCACAAGGATAATCGTAAATAGGCCAAGGATCATGATGGAGATGCACTTGGGATCTAAACGAAAGCCGGCAACCTGTAAAAACTTGTAAACATATGCAATTCAAACTCTTCTTCTTCTTCTTCTTCTTCTTTTCGGCGTTTCTCATAAGGGGTCGCCACAGCGAATTGACATTTTCCATTTGCGTCGGTCCTGTGGGTCTTCCTCGGTCAATTCAATCCTCATCATGTCATCTCAAACAAAGTCTCTCCATTTTCTCTTTGTACTATTCATGACGAGCTTGGAATGTAATACATATGGTGGTACCGACTGCTTTCCATTCTCAGCTAACTTGGCTGGTGCTGTTAACTGTTTTCACTGCAGTGATCATATACTACTCAGAATGTGGTGCAGAGTTGTTAACAATATATCTCCTTATCTGGCTTTTGACCTTCAACAGACTTGCTCCCGTTCAAGGGTTGCAACCAAAAACAGGGATCAATTAATTGATTCTAAAGCCATGGTTACCTTTGACTCGAGAGTATCAATGGTCCTATGTAATTCTTTTTCACCCAAACCAGCTCTTTCATTTCCTGATGCAGTTTATAATTACATCCAGCCTCAAGTACAAGTCCAACATTTTTAGTAGGCAGAAGAGTTTATAGTTTTAAGCAGCATCGTGTAGAGAACAATTTACTTGGGGGTAAGTGCAAAGGCTTTAAAGAAATTTCTGACTCCATGAAGTAATTTGGTCAAGAAAGATGGCAAACCCAGTTTATATATTTTACCTATTTTTCAAGGGATGTGGGGAAATGTTTTCTTTTTCTATTATCAAGAACCATACAAAGGATAGAGCCCCTAAGTGAAGAAATCAAGTTTAAATTCAACATTGAAACACGGGAAGGAAAGCTGTCTTCACATTATTAAATAACAGATATATTTTTTGCTGTTACTACCATTGTTTCATGGAGCTTTGAAATCTTACCCACCAAAATGTGTTGTGTTGGTTCATATATTTCTCCTTAAACTTGTGTAAATTCCAAAACCAGTCTCTGGCAAACCTTGTTATGAAAGCACCCCGCTTTGCCTCCCCATACAGATGCCATAGCCTTGGGCATAAAAAAAATTGCTTTTCATTACTTTTTTGGACGAAGAGCTGAATCCATCAGAATTGTAACATCAATATTAGATGTGATTTCCTGGTGCTTCAAATTCTCCATTTTAAGAACCGCTACGTTTTCCTGTATATATCCAGATCTACTTTTCTTTTAGCCCACTTTTTATAATGTCTGATTTCCTGTAACTTTTGTATCCTCCTAACTTCCAGAGTGGTAAGGTAAAGATTAGAAAGCCTTTTAAAAATTTTCTATCGGTTGTAACCTTTTGGGTTCACTTTTACAAGGTGTGAAACAATTGACAAGTCTTCTTCTTCTTTATTTTTCAGCTGCTTCCTGTTAGAGGTCGCCACAGCGGATCATACGCTTCCATTTTGTGCAGTTGGCAGCATTTTCTCTTCTCACTCCCATCCTCACGTCCTCTTCTATTGCACCCATGTAGTGCCTCCTTGGTCTTCTGGTCTTCCTCCTCCCTGGCAGATACATGTCTAACATCCCTCTCCCGATATAGGTCTCTTCCCTTCTGATCACATGCCCATACCATCTTTGTCTTGTTTCCCTTTGCTTCTCGCTTAATTTCCTAACATGGGCTGTACCTCTGATGTATTCCTTTCTGATTTTATCTAAGAGTGACTCCAAATGCCCACCTCAGCATTCTCAATTCTGCGACCTCCAACTCACAAAAAACAAGTGAAGAGTCTTAATTGTATCGAGATTGATTTGAGCCGGTGCCTATGCCTTGGCCCTCTTAAACAGATCAGTTTTTTTCTAAAGACGTAGTGATCTAGTTAAATAGGTACCACTGGAGCTTGTGTAGTAGGTAATAGCTGTGTCTGTTTCTTCTCTCCCTCTGTGTTTTCAATTGCGTCGTGAAAATATTCTTATTACAGCTCTGCCTATCATGTTTGCTATGGCCTCTTTTTCGTGTCTTCATGTTTGATCAAGGAATGCTTCAAGAAGGAAGAAAACGCCAGAATCAAGAACGGGTTCACGAAAACCTGATTAGAAGTTGTGGATATAGTGTAACGAAATATGAATTAGAACTGTTTGTTTGATTGAAAATATACATGCTGCGGGGTTGGGTATGCAAATATGTTTCTTTTTTGAAAGCCTGAAGCTTGTGTGATGATAGCTAAAATACAGTTTCTAGTGCGACAACTCAGTTATATACTCCACTAATAAAGCAGATGATAATAAAAGTCATAGCTACTCTTTTGAACTCAACTGTGTCAACTTTCATTTTACACCATCCTCTCCTTCAATATTATCTTCGAAATTGATAGTCAAAGTTTTGTTTTAAAATTTGTATGGCTAATATTTCTCACGTGAGATTCTTTGAACATATCAATATTCAGGTGATTATAAATTGTAGCCTTCAGCTTTTTTTTAATTCAAGAATTTAAATCATATAACACAACATTAACAAAGCCCAAAGGATGACATTGCAATTACTCTCAAAAAGATGTAACAACGCACAAAACTTTTGAGGCGGACGTTGACAAGAGGTGAAGTTGCAGGATGGTGGAACAGGTGCGAGTCTTCCATTGCACGTTTACGCATATTCAGAATGTTTCTGTCTCGCCGTATGTCCGGGGGCTCGATGCCACAGAGGATTGGAAGGAGAGCGGTTGGAGTGGATTTTATTGAACCACTAACAGTTCTCATGCATTCGTTCAGACATACGTCTAGCTTCTTACAGTGGGGGCTCTGATTCCACACTGGGGAGCAGTACTCTGCCACTGAATAGCATAGTGCTAGTGCTGAGGTGCAAAGCGTGGTGAAATCAGCGCCCCAG
>RDPX01000263.1:398244-413352 GCA_003991215.1 Morbakka virulenta
TTATATATATATATATATATATATATATATATATATATATATATATATAGATAGATAGATAGATAGATAGATAGATAGATAGATAAATAGATAGATAGATAGATAGATAGATAGATAGATAGATAGATAGATAGATAGATAGATAGATAGATAGATAGATAAATGAAGTGATGGTCAAGAGACAGATTCTCATGATTGTTTAATATTTGGGTAAGGTTTAAAAGCGTTAGGGTTTTGGAGATCAATCTACGGATAGGCGTTTACATAAAGATTTATACTTTGCATTCTGTGTAAACCTTTTGTTCGCGTTACTTTAAACGGAAAAACGAAAGGGTTTAGATAATAGTAAGCCACCTGTAAAACAGGATGCTTTTTAAAGGAAATATTGGGACATTGGATAAAGCTTTAACTTTTAACTCAAGTGGAGGTACAAATAACATTTTTGTTTGCTCACATGTTTCTGCATGGTCGGAATTTGATGGAATACGATTTTTTATTTTTACGGATTTAATGTCACTTAAAATTAAGATACACTGGGGGTTGGACACAAATATTCTTTAAATAGTTACAAAAAGACGATGGATTACCTCAAAGATTCAGATGTTAAAGAAAACAATGATTTCCTGACAAATGCTCTTAACGAAAACCAACCTTAGCTTATTACTGTAGTTTCCATGTCACACTTTTCTTTGGTAGATTGCATCTCAGTTTTGTATTTGTAATCATTTCTAAAGTAGACAAAAAGACCGATAGCGTCCTCCCCAAAACTATACGTGATTGCTTACTGTGATGATTAAGCTCACCTTTTATACCAAACAGATTCCATAGCTTTTCCTTGAAGCTCTTAAAGCAGGGCATAAATTATTTAACATTACCTGTAAGGGATACTAAGCTCCTTGAATTCCTCTACAAAGATATACAATACTTGTGCAAGCCACACCTAAAGCCTTTCGTGTCATTAGTTGTTACCTCAATGAAAACTAGTTATTCATTTGAAGGGACTTAAATACGATTTCTCTGGCATTTTTCAGTAGAACTTTTATCAAATTTCCCATTGCAAACGAAAATCAATAAACTTTGCCTTAGATGCAGGGCAAATAACTTTCTGTTGAGGTATGACACTCAAGCATCTATCCATTTGGGAGGTTATAAGTGTGTTTCAGGTTGATTAAGTGCCTGTACTTATTAGTATCTCCCTGCCTCTGTTAAACTCTTAGTGTACAATTTCACCTCATCAATGAACCACTTTACTGGATGTCTTTAATTTCACTTTTTATCTCGTTGTCCTCAAACAAGCATATTTTAAACCTTTCGCAATGACGTTCCAGCTATGATGACATGTCTCGTTGCTTTTTGGGGGGGTGGGGGGGTGGGGCTTGAAAAACAGTCCTTAAAGTTTCAAATTTGGTAACAGTGGATCAAACGAAGTATACAAAAAATTCATTTTGTATAACGTGAAAAAGCTCTTGCGCCTTGTTGCGCCTTACAGTCAATGATACTTTACCTAAACCACTTTGGTGTATCTGACAGTAGATATCCCAAATCCGAAGGCACCCTATCAGACTATTTTGAGTTATAAAGACTAACAGAAAGGCATATAGCTATATGTAAAAAACAGTTGGGAGACGTTTTCCAAACATGTGACCATAAAGAATTATATTCTCCTACCACAGTCGAGGTACAGTCGCTTCCAAAACTAACAAAACATTTCAAGCCGCATACTTTTTAGAAATCATTGTGCCTACAATAGTTCTTTAGTTGAAGCTTCAACGACGAAGAAAGACCAGAAAACTGCGTCACCAGTTCCCCCAATGACATTTTAAAGTGACGATTAATAAGTTATTGTCCATACGGGAAAATAATTGTTCATAGTAATAAACTTTAGGTGAGCATCTCTTTTCAAAGCTTCCCGTAAAGAAGAAGATGCATTTTCCAAGAGATTAATTGTATTTCATTAAGTGTACCTCAAAGTAAAACTGTCTTTCCCAAATCTGGTTGAAATATTTTTTATGGAAAAATTAACCTACAGATCAAACTACAGATAGATTCGTTGAAACCCGAATGTGCTGTAAAATTGTCATAGAAAAACTTCATTTTACATCAGCAGTCAAAATGATGTCTTTGATGGTTCGAAAGGGCTACAAGCAGCGGTTTTACATGTATTTAATTCAATATTTGGTGGCTTTTTTTACTTTAGTCATAACCTTGTAACACATCTCTGTGCCAGTATCATAAATTAATGACGAATGTTTTGCGCTATCAATATCAGCTACCCAAAATGCATCTCCTTTTTAGTGTCCGCAGTTCCCTTTTCCAGCAGTTGTCAATGCTTTGTGAAAATGAGAATCATTGGCGATCACCTTCATCAGCAATGGATTGAACTGGAGAAATTTTTTTTTGTTGATAATTTTTCATCAACTTTTTTATCACCAGAAAAGGGAAATATTTTAATACAGATCCAAAGAAGGCAGGTCAGGTCTGCTTTCATACCTACTACTAGTACCATGTAAACTAGTAATACCTGTTTCATGGACGAATTGTCGGCGACTAAACTGGCACCCCCATCAGGCAGGTCTTGGCTGTCCTGATGAGGTGGGTGTTGTGGATGCCCAGCAGCACTAAAAACAAGAACTGTCAAAGGGTGGAGAAGCTCTTTTGGAGCCAACGGCCATCCGCACAAATGGAAAGTAGAAAGTGGACCTTGTTTACTTTGGGCAGCCATGTAACTCTCGCTTTCCCTATTTTGTCCTTTGGTCCTCATGTTCCATTGATGATGTTTCTGACAAAGGGGGACAAATTGCTGTTTTCAGGGTCAGTTGTTGTTTATTGTGAGTGGAATGTGGAGATTGTATGGGGGTTTTCTTTCTTTAACACCATGTAACTAATGAGGGTGCTGGAGGAAAACGTTTTCTTGGGTTGACGTTATCCGCCTGATAGTACAGGGACCAGAACCTTGGAGTAACTCCCAAGGAGGCTGCCCTATCAGCAGGTGTATAATATCGGGGCTGCTGTATTCCCATTTTGTGAATGGAGTCTGGACCGTGCAGTAGTTTCGGGTGAAGCCTCTCGATGCCATGTTAGTGGGAATTGCTACGGCTCTTCTTCCTTCAATGGTTATCAAAGATAGTTCATTCATTCTCTCTGTGTCTGCTTACAATACATATACTGGCCTTCTCTACATATTTCTACAATGACTTTTTCTTAAACAAATAATAAGTGCAAACCCAGGTCGTCAACTGCCAACGTGAATCCCTACTATCAGATCTCCTTTACCAACATTAGGGGTCTGCGTTCTAACTTTCCAGAGGTTGAAATTCATTTACATGAGACCAAACCTGACCTGTTTTTTCTTTGTGAAACCGGCATTGGCCTAACAAATTCTGTTGATGATTTCAACAAGATTCCAGGTTTTTCTACCATGGCCATTAAACACGACCTGCAAAACCGCCATGGCCATGGAATTTGTGCCTACAGCGAAGACGGTTTTCCATGTGGTAGGAATATTTCAAATGAAGATTCCGAGTTACCTTATATATGTTTCCGTGTAGCTCTTGTTCACAGCACTTCTTTCATCTTTGCCCTCTATCGTTCCCAAGATGATGGAGTTACTGTCATTGAACAAATCCCTGAAAAAACTGACAAGATTCTGTCTGAATATCTTTCTGCTAACATTCATATCTGTGATGACTTTAATGTTCACAATGTCAAATGGCTAGTCTATTCCAACAAGACTGATGATGAAGGAAGGTTTTGTCATGACTTTTCCTCTGCTTATGAGTTAACCCAAGTTGTAGATAAACCCACCCGCGTACCTTATATTGATGGACATTTTGCAAGCCTTCTTGATCTTTTTCTGACAACTTGCCCTGAACAGTGTACACCTACTGTTTTATCTCCTTTGGGGTCTTTTGATCACTCAGCTGTTTCCATTGAAATAAAATCTTAATTCAAAGAGTCCTCTGATGTCCCTTTCTATCGCAGTGTGTATCGATACACCGAAGCTGATTGGGGTAGCTTTAGATCTTTTATCTCTGAAATTCCTTTGTGCTCAATTTTCAAAAAGAATGTGTCCCGTATTGCCACTGATATATCTAGTTTGTTAATTGCTGATATTGAGAGTTTTATACCTTATAAGAAAGTCCAACAAAGACCAACCAGCCAGCCATGGAACACCCCTAAGTGTGCTGCTGCCATTGCTTACCGAAATCACTACTTCCATTGCTATCATCGAAACAGATGCCCTGAAAGCAAAGCTGCCTTGGAANTTTGATCACTCAGCTGTTTCCATTGAAATAAAATCTTAATTCAAAGAGTCCTCTGATGTCCCTTTCTATCGCAGTGTGTATCGATACACCGAAGCTGATTGGGGTAGCTTTAGATCTTTTATCTTTGAAATTCCTTTGTGCTCAATTTTCAAAAAGAATGTGTCCCGTATTGCCACTGATATATCTAGTTTGTTAATTGCTGATATTGAGAGTTTTATACCTTATAAGAAAGTCCAACAAAGACCAACCAGCCAGCCATGGAACACCCCTAAGTGTGCTGCTGCCATTGCTTACCGAAATCACTTACCTGAAAGCAAAGCTGCCTTGGAATTGCTCGGAACCACTGCACATGGATTATAAGAAATGCTAAAGAGTTCTATGCCCAATCTGTTAAGTCTAGAATTGCTGACTAGAGACTTGGCTCTCGAAAGTTTTTGAGGGTAACAAACAAAGTACTGAACAGACGTAAAACCTCTATTCCATCTATCATTAACGGCCCTGAGGTGATTTCCTCAGCTTCTGACAAGGCAAAGCTATTTGCAACTATATTTGCTTCGAATTCCACCCCTGACGATCAAGGACATCTACTTCCGGAATTTCCTCCATTGACTGAAAATACACTAAGCGATATTCATTTAACTGTCAGGGAAGTTGCCAAATTTATCAAGGACCTTGATTCCAGGAGGCAACTGGTCCTGACAATATTCCAGCCATTTTCCTTAAGAATCTGTTGCCGGAACTTGCTCCTATCCTTACAAAGCTATTCAATCGTTGCTTAAAAGAGAAATGCTTTCCATCTCCTTGGAAAATTTAATCACTCTGCCCAGTATTAAAAGGTACTGGTAAAGAGTCATCTTCATCTCAGTATAGACCAAGCAGTCTCCTTAGTGTCATTAGTAAGTTGTTTGAATCCATGATAAACCAAGCAGTTGTCAATCACCTCATCAAAAACAATCTACTTAGTGACAAGCAATATGGATTTCGTACAGCAAGATCAGCTGCTGATGTGTTGACTGTGATATCTCATAGGATCAGTGAATCTCTTGATGGGGGCTTTGTTTCTAGGGCAATGGCTCTTGGCATACCCAAAGCCTTTGATAAGGTCTGGCACAAAGGGTTGCTTTACAAACTTTCTAACTATGGAATATCTGGCAATGACTTCTCAACGATCAAATCCTTTCTCTCTGATAGGTCTATGAAAGTTGTTGTTAATGAGCAGAAATCCGAAGCACATTGTATCAAGTTCCTCAAGGTTCTATTCTAGTGCCAACTCTCTTCTTGATTTTCATGAATGATCTTCCAAATCACATTCTGAGATTATTTGTTGACATCTATGCAGACGACACAACTGTCTATGGGTGCACCTCGAAGAGCATTGGTGATCAGGGTCTTGCGAATTCCCTTTCTTCTGCCCTGGGATATGTAGTGGAATGGGGGAATAAATGGTTGTTACTTTTAACACCTCTAAAACCAAGCTTCTCTCCTTTCACCGCCAACGTTCTGATCCTAGCTTTGCTTCTGTTGAAATGAATGGCTCACTTCTTGAAAAAGCCCCTTGCTTTGATAAGCTACAAGGACTGGCTTTCACTCCTGATCCAAAGTGGAATACTTACATCCAATCTGTTGCTAAGGCTGCTGGTAAAATGGTTGGATCTTTCTACCGCTCCAAGAAGTATCTAATGCCGGATGCAATCCTCTACCTGTGCAAAAGTTAGATACGCCCCACGATAGAGTACTGCTGCCACATTTGGGGAGGCGCTGCCCAGAGCACTCTTTCTTGCCTTGACAGAGTTCAAAATCGACTTCGCAATTGGAGCTGATCTGTTTAGTTCTCTACAGCCCCTTTCTCACAGACGAGACGTTGTCAGTCTTTCTCTACTCTATCGGTATTTCCATGGTAAATGCTCGACTGAGCTTCAATCCCTAGTTCCTCCTCGTAAACCTCTTACAGCAAGAACGCGTCTTGCTACCACTACTGCAAAGAATTTTCCTTTCTTTCTCCATGTTCCTAACATCAAACGGAATTTTATGAAGAGTTTTTTTCCAAGAACCTCCGATCTGTGGAACACTTTGCCACAAGATTGCCGGAGGACAACAACATGGACATCTTCAAATCAAATGTCAATAAACAATTGTCAAAGCCTTCCATAAAAGTCATCAAATTTTATTCATTCAGTTATATCTTTCGCCCCTTTCACAATACTTATCATCCACCTGTCAGTCTATCCATCTCATTAACCCTCATCCTCGAGTGGCTTTTAGCCTTGATGTGTAGTGACTCTCTAGTACATAAAAAGAAAAGGCAATCCATCTATGAAATAAAGGATGAGCAAAATGAATTTAACCGACAAAAAAAACAGGTCACAAGAAGGTGCTAGTTGACAGTTTGGCAACCAGGGAAGCATTTTCGCCCCATCGATAAATCATTGCTCCTCTAGCTATTTGTCTACTGACAATCCTACTAAAAAGATTACTCGCGTTTTTCAAACTGTTAAAAAACAATAGGAAGTGGAAAAAATACTAAATTTTTTTATATCTGTGGTTGCTAAGGAGCAAAACCTTTAAAACAAGGCTATGCAAAAATATCAATGAACTGATGTCGAATTTCAGCGATAAAGCGTGAAGGTGCAGTAGGGAATGTGCAGAGAGGGTTTTAATTTTTTATGCGGACACAAGTAAAAAAGCCACTACAAAAAAAAAAGTAGTTTCATGGAAACGACCTTGAGTCAAGGCAAATAGCATGAAGGCGCAGTTGGGAATGTACAGAGAGGGTTTTAACTTTTTAAGCAGACACAAGTTATAAAACCACTTCTTTGTCTTTCGGCTAAATCCCGTTAGGTCGCCACAGCGGATCAGCCGTCTCCAGCCTGTTCTGTTCGTCGCATTAGCGACCCTCGTACCAACAGCCTCCATATATCTGTCAATCACGTTCTTCCATTTTTTCCTCGGCCTCCCTTTTCGCCTCCTACCGGGTACTTCATAACTCAGTACCCTCTTTCCTCCATAATCTGATCTCGTCTTGCTATGTACCCATACCAGCGAAGTCTTGACTCCCTCATCATGTCTCTTTAGTCTCGTGATATGGGATGTTTCTCGAATGTAGTCGTTAGGAATTCTGTCTAGTCGCGTCACATGGTGACCACCTCTTCATGTACATTTCAGCCACTTCTATCTCCGCTTCTTGCCGCAGGGTGGTAGCAACAGTTGCCAGACCATGTAATAGAACTGGGCCCACTACCGTCTTGTAAACTTTTACCTTCATCCGTGGTGAGATTTTCCTGTCGCAAAGTACCTTCCTGTTACCTTCCTCCAACTATCCCAACCGGCCTGCACTCTCTTCTTTACTTCTCTAGCATAGTTTCCGTTTGCTTGTAAAGTTGACTCCCAGGTACTTAAATTCGCTCAATTTAGGAATTCCACCCCTCTCAGCTGTATTCTATCGTTCTGGCTCGCGTTCAAAGCAAGGTACTCTGTTTTTGTCCGGCTTATTTTCATTACTCGCCTTTCCAAGGCATAACACCACATCTCTGGGTGTAATTCAACTTCTTCTCTTTTCTCACCACAAAAGAAAAAAAAAGGAGTTTCATGGAAACGACCGAGAGTCAACACAAATAGCGTGAAGGTGCATTAGGGAATGTACAGAAAGGGCTTTAATTTTTAATGCAGACACAATTTATAAAGCCACTACAACGGAAAAAAGGAGCCTCATGAAAACGACGGGAAGTCAAGACAAATAGGGCTTAACGAAGAATATAAACATTTTGCAGTAATTTTCAACTATGCTTCATTCCACCCTTAAATGAAGTTAAAGCAAACAAAATAGCAAGGTATGCTTGCCAGAAAGCTGTTAAAAAAAATGGAGACAACAAATGATTGATCATTTGTAAATTACGTAAAAAGTGTATGGGGGTGGGGGGAAAGCATCCAGAGAGAATCATTTGTAATAGTGTTGAATGCAAATTTTATTGCAAGCCAAAATAATTCTAAAATGCCGTTTTACAATATTGTTTGCCATTTCCCTCTTGGGAACGCACATATCCTTATGTACAAAAAATGTGCCTTGTAGAACATCCCTCGTAAAATTCGTTAAAAAGGGTTTAAATAGTACCGAGTCATCATCCATGCCCTGTCTATTTTCTAAGATTGCAAAGAAATATTTTATATTATCCATAAAAACAAATAATATAATATACTCCACAACCTTTAAACCTTTCCTTCGCCATTTTCACTTAAAAATAGCATTGTCGTTAATGTACAAAAAATTACAATACACAGTTGGTTTTTGAGAAAATAAAATGTGCTCTTTGACAGCCAGATATTTTCTGCAGGTAAAATATCTTTTACTGCCCCTAAAATTTTAGCCAGACTTCAAAAAATCCAATTCTAATTCCACTTTGTTAAAACTGTGTCAGCTGGAGAAAAGTTTAAGCCTAGTAGTTGCAAATACCATTTTATCAAACGGAATAAATTACTTTGAAACGAAGTAAGCGCCCATACCACCCTATAAAAATTTAAATATGCGCCTTCTTAAAACTGTAACTCACGCTCTCATCATTAACGTTTCTTTTGACCCCCAAAATGACGTGTTGCCTTTCCTACCAGTGAAAAAAAGTGAAGTGGGTATAATGTTTTAAATACATATCCAAGAAATGGAAGCATTCCATCTCTGTTTATTTTTCGTGAATTCTAATTTAAAAAATAATCAAAAACTTTAAGCAATGTGTTCAGTGAGGATAAAAGAGGAGTAAAATAAGCTCAGACTGAGGTTTCAGAGAACGACGAAACAAGAACATCACTATGGAAAGGAACCATCCATTTATTACGTTCGTACGAAATTGGCCATTTTTTGACCCCCTCCCCTTTGTTCGCACCTGTTACCAGACCAGTACCCCCAGTGCAAACGTACGTTATACTTTTTTTGATCGTCGTTGGTAGTTGCAATTTCCATAAATAACTTTAAAATTATGTCACTGATTCTTCTTTTATAGAAGCTCACGTGCTTAAATTCGAAAAGTAAAAAATTGATGCCAGGCTATTGTTGTGAGAAATGAAAGCAATTATAATTAGATACAACACGAATACAAACGAAACTAATTCCATATAAACAAACAATAAATGTGTAAAAACAGATAAGAATAATTACACCTGCACACCTGTCTTTCGCTGTCACTACTTTGTGAAAACTGCAAGCAAAGATTTCTTTAATGTGAACGTTCTCATCTTGTGAACCCCACTCCTGTTCGCTTTTTAGGATAGCCCCCCAGTACGAACGTAATAAATGGATGGCCCCAAATTTATAAAAGTTATACCGAGGGAAAAGAAATACACTGCTTACTTTTGAAAATAAATAAAACCATAGTCTAACTCTCTTTTGATTAAAACAACTGTATCCAAGTGTAATCGTTTTATTGAGACAAGCGATGTGGGGAAAATTACAATGTTGATTGAAAAATCTTATAAATACACCAGATAGGTGGTTTGTGCGAAAAATTCTGAAAGAATGGCATTTGTAATTTCAAATAGCTTGGGGCTGAGAACTTTGCTAGACGGCTATCAAAAACTCCGATCATACGATAATGTTGTGAGGATGAAAATGTAGCAGAATCAAATAAAATTTTTATTTCAGAGTGATGCTATATAAAAAAATGGGAAAAAATATAGCTCTTCTTGATTCGGATGAGCAAGGTCAGGTGTTTATTACATGATTAAAAAAATAAATGCAAATGACAGATTTTAACTTGATGTCTCAATGTTAAGCAAATACGTGTTAAAAACATATTTCTGTGGGATTTTGATTGATATAATTGCACTTGTCAGACCACTATCTTGTGTCCTGTTAGATGCACCTGTAAGGGTATACCACAACAATTCGTAAATAGTAAAAGACTTTTTATATAACTACATTTCGTTTAAGACTTGTTGAAATTAAAAGAAAATTCAAAGTGAGTGGTTAGGCGAGAGAGAAAAATGTCTTAAATTTGAAGGTGATATTTTCATAGGAACAAATCCATTGTATTGTGACGACCTCCACGCAAAGATATCGAGGTTTAACGCCTTAATGACAGCATACAATAAAAAATGTCAGTGGTAAGCAGTGCCTTTTCTGATACATATGTCGTACCTCAATGATTAGCTGGTCAAAAATAATTTTGTTGCCCAATGCATGGGAGCAAGTTCTTTTCCCAGTGGAAACCAATGATTTGTTTCTTTGGCAATACGCAATCTCAATAAGGTAATTTTAGTTACTTTTGCTGGTAAAACAGCACCCATTGTACTCGGACTCCATGAAAACAACTCTAGCAACAAATGTTACCTTAGCGCCGACTAGGTCCGAGTAAGTAGTCTCCAAACCAACACTGATGATATTTCATGAAAATTTAGCTTTCGGCGAGTAAACGTCGCATGAAATATTAACTGGGATTATAAAAGATACTCAACTTATACGATCAGTGTTTACATAGCTTTTAAGAGTCAAGCAGGGAATGATTGCATACTATCTATGAGATTTGTAAAAATATGACTTGTATATGTATAGCTTACACGGACTTTACTGTGTACAGCTGCTATGGGCACAGCTTCGAATGATTAAGGAAGTTCGTTTTTTAAAAATCTAAAAGTTGACCTGGTGGCTCAGCCACTTAATAATGCAAACTGAAAATAATATTTAGACATCACAAAATGTACCTAACAGCGGTCCAAAACGTTTAAGGGAAACAGATTTTACTATAAAATATATTTTTTCCTTTCATTCACAGTTGTATATGCCCAAACTGACTATATCTGGTTTTGATCCTGCAAGGTGAATCACACGAATTCTCTAAAACTTCTAAAAATTAAAAAACCAAACAACTTAAGATGTTTGCGGTATGCCATGGGCAGAAATGGTAATATCCATGTTTTAACACTTGTCAAAAACTGTACTGCAATTCAGTTGGTCCCAAAGCTTAGCGCGTTTATCCAACAAAATACTTGGAAAAAATCGGGTAAGGCTCCTTGGGCAATACTTCTCTTTTGACAAAGTAAGCAGCCAACCACATTTAAGTTAGGTATTCGGCAATGCCGACCTTAATGTCAACCTGCTATGCGTCAAGTGAGGCAAAATTTTGTCAAATCGAAATCCACATTACGGAAATTGGTTTTACCAAGTGACAACTCTACATCTGACCATCATATATATGTAATTTTTTCAATGAAACTTGATAAAATCAAATTGTTTGTAATCCTTTTCATTCAAGGCAAGGAGCTGTGTCAGCATTCAGAAAGGGAACTGACCCAATTTTAGCCTTCTCTTAGATTCTTCAAATATAGCAGTATTCTTTCTAGAAAGAATACTGCTCGAATTTTGCTTCATAAACATTAGTATTCCCTAATTAGCCTTAGGGAAATCAGCTCTCCAAACTAACATGAGTATTTGACAAAAATAACCTTCAATGTCGACCTGCCGAAGAAATTGAAACAAAAAACTGCCGAGATTGCCGGCCTCAAGTTTACTATGGCTGTTTAGAAGTTGCCGAAAAACCAATTTGGTATTTTTTCGAGCACAGAATAAGCTATATTGGGGATCTATTAATCTGTTCTGTTAACTCAGGAAGTCATTTTGAAACAGCAAGAGATATTGGGTACAAACAAGACATCCATTCAGAGGGAGATATAACTCACATCTAGTAATGGCCTCCTTAACCACCGGGCAACTTTATCATACTTTCAGATATTATGAGACCAGATGATAAAGAACACCAGCTGTGTTGCTCAATGTTATCGATGTTAGGGTAGGCCTAAAGGACAGCTATTTACGCTGATCTTTTAAAAACGTTACACACAAGAACAGTTTGGCTTAGGTATTCTGGTCATCTAGAATTTTATATAAATAAAAACCAAACAACCAAAAACTAATAATATAATATAAGATAAGATAATATATTTCATTACATGGCCTATCAATCAATGAAGTCATAATGTTAACTTTTACTTGCTGTTTTCTGTTTGCTACCATCTAACAAGTGGTTATAGCTCAAGACAGATAATATTTATCAAAGGGGGAAAATCATCGGTTTTGCTTACTTGAATATGCCCCTGTGGCCAAGTACTAAAGCTACATGTTTAAAAACCAAGGCTCTTATTATTTAGCTACAAATCTCACATTGAAGGCAAGTCTCAAATTTGAGTTGCTTGAGGTGGGGTGGGGTGGGATATTTCAGGGTTTTCTCATGACGGGGGTTCCATATGTACACAAATTCTCTCCTTAAATAATTGAACAGCCAGCTGGCAATTTAATGCAAAACACTGCTAATAGAATAATAAATAATATGGGCGGTAAAGAAGAAGCATTTTTACTTTCATTTTCTGATAAATATACAGATATCAGTGCCACACACACTGTGATCAAGTTACCAAACAGCTCCGGATGTTATTAACTAAAACAAATGTATCTGAAAAAGCTGACTCTTAGAATCCACTCTTTTCCCTGAAAACTAAAATTGAAACAGTTGAAATTGACACAGCGCCCAGGTTATGTTATCACCCATGTAAACCGCCGTAAGTAAAAGGGCTGGTCATCTTAAGTACAAGCTTTCAACAAATATAATAATCATAAAAACTAACCAAACTCTTAAAGTTGAAACATAATTTCTTTAAGAGAGTGCCTAACTTTAACAACTTTTACAAAAAACCACTATCAAAGATATTTTGCTCTTTCTGCCGCTCAAAACAAGATCGACAGTAACCCTGATATTTCTCATTCCCAAAAAATTTACAGTTTAAAGACTCACATGGCCATCTTATCAAATCATTGGTCGTAACTATTTCACTAGTTTCCCCCGGTTTCGGTGGTGCACTTTGCGGTCTCTCTATAAATTGCACGGGAACTTCATACCATTTACTACTACTATGCGACCTTTGTGGTTCTTCTGTGGTATAAAACATTGGATGACAATTACCAAACGTCCGTTGGTCAGCATTATCGATAAGCTGATTATTGCTGACATCTGGGTAGGTAAGAGATTTGGTAGTATCAGCTATCTGTTGGGTAGAAGACTCTCCATTGCTCTTTGACTGATGAATGATAGCAGCAGTCTTCTTTTGTAATTTGTAGCACGTTGAACACATGTAGCTATTTTCTGGGGTTCCATACATACTACACCCTGCTGCTACACATGGAGCAGCTGCTCTCTTGTGTGTCACAACATCTCCTTTCTTCGTTAAAAACCTCTTCTCCGCACTTCTCATATAGTTTGCGATCATTTCATCATAAAAAGAAGGTTTGTTTTTCATATCAAGCTTTGCAGTGATAACTGAGCCATTTGATGTATTTACAAACAAATTAGATACGCTCTGCAAAGCTCGACTTAACATTGGTGATTTATCTTCTTTCCTGTCCTTAATTTTTAATGATCCTCCCTTAAGCTCTTTCACTTTTAATTGGGTCTCTATTACTGCTAATTTGGAGGGTTTTGATGTCGACAGTTTAGCGAGCGCTGTATCTTTCTTTTCTGGCAGAGAAACTCTTAGAACAGACAAATATTCAATTAATAGCCCAACTTTCTCTTCGTGGCTCATCCCTGTTACTAATCTTTTCATACTATCATCCTCTATGCTATCCCACGTAGTACCTGGGTCAATTAAATAGTGAATTGGCAGTAGTTCTGAATTTTTATCCACAAGTGGAATGCTACTTGACATCTGAATTCCATCTTTAGCAAAATCTTCTCCCTCTGCTGGAACAAGTGCTGCAAAGTGACCTGAATCGTACGCAAGTACGAGAGGATACTTATAACAATGCGACGGTGATATCTCTAACGGTAAATAAATCCCGCGGAAAGGTATTGGAGCAAGTGGCTGCCCTTGAAGATCTTTTAGTGTAATGTCTGCTACAACAATAATCGGTCTCCTTAGAACATGAGCTAGAATAAAAACATGAAATTCTTCCAAACTTTCAAAGCTATTTGAGTCTTCAGAGCTACTTTTTTCAATACCTGTTCTTTGAGGATTATACGCCAATGAAAACTGCCTACTAATACGTCTGTTAGGTTTTTCTTTGATGTTACGTGGCGTGTGATTGGCAAGGCGCACTATCTCTTTCCACTCCTCATCCCATTCGCCTTTCGAGAATGTTAACCCCCCGACTTTCATGTTCAGTTGCCATTGGGCATATTTCCACCGCCGTTTTAAAGCTCCATCTGCAAAGGAACTCGTCACAGTTCGATAGAGTGCTTGCCGTAATGTTAAGAGCCGATCATGAAACCCCCACATTCCAAGTGAGGCAGCATGGAGCAAGCAGTTGCCATCTCCAACTGTCGAAAGTGGAAATAATTTTCTGCATAAACTCTTCTCCGCCCACCAGTTGAGTTGCCCTAGAAAGCAAGCAGAATACTCTTATATACATTGTTTAGCACTATTTAAAAATTTGTAGCATTAGTTACGGTAACATGGTATCATAATATAACGAATGTGTCCTCTGAAGTGGTCAACGTTTGTATCTTTGAGAACCAATCCCACCACTATTGATTTGTTCATTTTCATTGTTTGTCGCCTGATGTAAATTATTAGCTACCAAATACCAGGTATCAAACACTCTCCATATAAAATAAGGTGCCTATGTGAAAATACAAATAGAGGTGGCTTTGGGGTGTAGAACTGCTTTAATTAGACAAATAGGAGGCTTTGAATCGTACAGATTCGAAAAGTAAGCTCATACAGGTTGCATGTTCTATCGACAACCGTTTACTAGAACGCAAAAACCTGGAGTTGAAATACTTGAGGTGGTGCTCGCTCGCGCTCTCTCTCTCTCTCTCTCTCTCTCTCTCTCTCTCTCTCTCTCTCTCTCTCTCTCTCTCTCTCTCTCTCT
>RDPX01000263.1:413436-457607 GCA_003991215.1 Morbakka virulenta
TCTCTCTCTCTCTCTCTCTCTCTCTCTCTCACTCTCTCTCTCTCTCTCTCTCTCTCTCTCTCTCTCTCTCCAAACGATTTCTAAATCGCTGACTCAAACAATGTAACAGTCAACACATATAAACAGCGCAGATCACGTACAAAACGAATAAATGACTTATCCAGGATAAAAGAATACAAGTTCCACACAATACGAGGTAAAAAAATCCATAACAAAAGAAAGATATCAATTTTTAGCCGAGTTAATTGCGTCTTACGACTCGCCGAAATGGACGTCTGACGGTCTTTGCTTATGTCGGTAAGGATATTGTCAAGATTTTCATAATATGATGGGTACAATCGACATCTAGATTTGTATTATATCTAGATTTGTACTTTGATCTAACGATGTTAACAGTATGGCGTTGATTATGAACTCCAGAAATTAATTTCTCGACATTCAAAAATCAAAAACATAATTCTGTTTCATTGGTTGCCTTTTTATTCACACCCTGAGACTATTTGTTAAATCTATGCAGAAAACACAACTGTCTATGGTTGCAATTTAAAGTGCATTTGTGATCAACGGTTTCTTGCTCCTCTTCCTTCTGATCTGGTACATGCACTACAATGGGGTAAAGTGGCTTTTAACCTTTAACAACTCTAAAACCAAATTTCTCTGCTTTCACCATGTGCATTCAGACCCTTGTTTTACTTCAATTAAAATAACTGGCTCTCTCCTTGAAGATCTTTGCTTCAATAAGCTCCTTGGACTGCATTTCGCTCCAGGTCTGAAATCCTGTTCCAGACGCGTATTTTCAATCTGTTGCAAAAGCCTGTCTACCTCTCCAAAGAATATCTGACTCTTGATGCACTCCTCTACCTATTTAAACGTCAGATACGTCCTAAGATGAAATGCTGCAATGACGTCTGGAAAGAAGTCGCCCAGAGTACTCTTCCTTGCTTTGACAGATTAACAAATCGTCTTTACAATCTTTCAGAGGTGATCTCTTCTGTCCTCTGCTGCCCATTTTCAACAAAAGCAATGTTACTACTCTTTCTTTGCCCCATCTTAGTTCCATGGTTAAGTGGTCGACGGATTTTCAATTTCTAGTATTTCCCTTAAAACTTCCATAGCAAGAGCTTGTCACCCTAACACCATTATGGAGAATTGCTCTTTCTTCCTCCTTGTGTCTAACATTAAAAAGAACTATCATGAACAATGTTTTTTAACACAAATAATCTGTCGAGCACATTATCACAAGATTGCTTCACTGATACCTGTAACAATGGCACCTTCAAATCTAATACCTATAAATATTTTTCAAAGCCATTTCATAAGTTATACAATTTTCTCACTCCATTTAACTGTTCAATCCTCTTATAATATCCATCTTAATTCCCTGTCAATCTGTCCAGCTTATCTAAACCATATCCTCATGTAGCTTTTAGGCCGGAGATGTTATGACTTATTAGTACATAAAAAAGCATACCGCAGACCGTAGCACAGATACTTTGACAATGGTGATCTCAATTTGATAGAAAGAAAAAAAACCCACATTCTGTTACAACTAATGTCTCTGTATTCTGCAAAGGGGTAAAATGAACCTTTTCTGTCTTCTTCTTCTTCATTCGGTTTTTATTATCCAGATCATTTATTAATCCTGTATAAGGGCGAGGCCTGGCTGCCACTTCGAGGTCGAAGTCGCTCCTTCCACGTTTGGTCTACATTCTCAATCTCAATCTCAATCTCTCAATCTCTCTCTCTCTCTCTCTCTCTCTCTCTCTCTCTCTCTCTCTCTCTCTCTCTCTCTCTCTCTCTCTCTCTCTCTCCCTATCTATCCATCTATCTATGTATCTATCTATCTATCTATCTATCTATCTATCTATCTATCTATCTATCTATCTATCTATCTATCTATCTATCCATCTATCTATCTATCTATCTATCTATCTATCTATCTATCTATCTATCTATCTATCTATCTATCTGTCTATCTATTTGTCAACGACACATTTTGTTTCTGTCCTTGGAACTTGTTTATTGAATATATAATGGAATTCTTCAGTGCGGTAAATACATATAATATAATGCGGCTGCACAAAGAAATATCAAACATTTGTTTTAGATATCTAGTTTAAATGTTTTGTTAAATGTGTAGAAATATTGTTATATTGAAATATTGTAAATGATAAAAAAGTTACCAATATACACATTCCAATAATTTATTCGCGGGCTATACAAGACGTTTACCTCATGAGCGGTTAGATAATCATCGCTCTGACAGCAAAATTTGCCCATGAACTCGTAAATTACAAAAATAAGTTGTCATTATTTTTGAGAGAGATCTCAGAATTAATACATTGAAATGTTATCTGCAGATCTCTCGCGAGGCTCGTGAAATTACTACATTTTCAAAATATAGCAACAGAATTTTCTACAGTCTTCGTTCACAATTAACTCACTTTGGCAATCTTTATTTTTCCTGGTTTAAGTGAAGTTTTTTCACCTTGTAGGTTTTGTCCACCTGTTACTCCATAAACGTCGAATTTACCTTTTTGTATGGCCATATTTTGTTTACCCTTTCCCATTTACTAGTAAGATAAGTAATTTGCGAGGTATTTCTTCTGTTAATATTAGCTTTACCAGCAATTAAAACACTTGAAATTCGTCCAAGAAAAAAATTTACATTCCTTCATTACATACGTAAAGCAGTTTTTGCAAACTGTAATACAGCATCAAAGAAAGAATTCGAAAAATTAATTTTTACTTTAAACAAATAAAACGGAATTTTTTAACAAGCAGATTGAGTGTTGGCTGCAGTTTATTGGTTATTATTGAGTTTTTATTTAGTTGATTTCTCGATCAATTCTATTTGTATTTTTGAAGTGGAAGTTCAAGAGAAACCGGAGACTGTCAACATACCATTTTAGAGCATCAAAGCAGCGTAAAAGAGGTGTGATATCACATGGTCTGCAATTGGAAAATCATTTTCACCTCATTTGTCTTCTGTTTTGAATGCCATTGTTGTCAGCACAATATAGATGAGAATGGGGGTTGGCAGGTCTCCTTGTTTGACACCTTTATTGAATGATACCCAATGACCAACATTGAGGATAGGTTTTTATTGCTGCTTTGTATATTAAGAAATTTTTATGTAGCTTTTAACTGTTGGTGTCATCTTTAATAATGACTTAAGTTTATAAGCCTAATGCTATTAAAACCCTCAGTAAAGTCAATGAGCATTATCTGAAAAGGATTGTTGAAGTTGAATGGCTTTTTGATTAGTTGCCTGAGTGTAAAACTTTGCTTTGCGTTTCTATAACAAGGAGATAAAAGCCTGTAAATGACATAAGGACCATAAATCACTGGTAACCCTGGTACTGATATTAGTCATAAAGAGTTAACATGTACATCTCAAGGTAATACAAAACTAAGGCAAATGCTTCTTGAACTTTTGAAAGGACTAGTCTGCTGGTGAAATTGTTGTTGAAAAAAATTCAGGTCACTCATGAGAATGTTATTGCTGTCTTTAAGGAATTCTCAATGTATTGAATTAAAATCTAAAAACTTCCTTCTCTTTTTCTTTGTTCTTAGCTAAGACTATATAAGTGCTGTTATATTGTTTCTCCTTGGGTTTAGGATTTTGTCCTTAACAACCAATTTATAACTGTATTTAGGCCTGCTTGGATTGAATAAACTATGCTATCTTCAATAGTTTTTGTAGCAGTGTGGTATACCTTATGTATGATATAAAGTCATTAGCAACACTGGGTGCAATCTGTAAGCTCAACAGAAGTACACAATGTCATTTTCATTTACTTCAAGTAACATAACTTTGGATTTGGCATCTTTTGACTTAGGTTTCTCTGTTCCAGAAGACAAAGTCATTTTCTAACTTTTCATTGCATACTGAGCCAATACAGAGAATTTTCCCTCTCACTTTAAGGTTCATCACAGGGGAAGTTGAACTTGTGTTTCTCTTAGTACTATAATACAAAAATCTTTCATAAGATGCTATCCCCATAATACCTTTTCTGACAACTCACATTTATGAGCTTTCATGTTGGAATTCTGTACTCCAAACATTTCTTTTCATTTCAGTACTGTCTGACTTCTATTTAGCAGCCCAACAACACAGATGTAAAATTGGCTTAAAATTAAGTCCTTACCTTGTCTATAATGGAATGGTCATTTTTAAAAATCTGGTTTTCTGCACAATTTTCTGCCACTGGTCATGTAAATGGCTGGTTTTGAGGCTTTAGTCAACAAGTACTTGCACATTTAAAATTTGGCTGAAGAAAAACTAATTGTTTCTGATTTTTTCAGATTCATAAATTTTTAGACTTCTGAAATTAATAAAAGACATCTAAATTAGCTTATAACATCTGCCTGTCTCTGTTTGTCTGTGTCTTTCTATTTTTGTTTTGTGATATCACATTTTTTCCTTGCTAAACGTATGAAAATCCTTTTTTTCTGCACAGAATGACATGATCTTATGCTCATCATTTGACTTTATGTGGTCTCTACACTTACAAGCTACTTAAAAAGATTCTTGCAGGAAGGTGTCTGAGTATTGTTATTTTCAGGTTCTCAAGCATAACAAAATAAGAAATCAATTGGGATGGCAAACATGGAGTGAGGCTAACACAGTAGCAAGTGATAGAAAGAGATTGCAGAAGATAC
Organism: Morbakka virulenta; assembly: GCA_003991215.1. Taxonomy (NCBI): domain Eukaryota; kingdom Metazoa; phylum Cnidaria; class Cubozoa; order Carybdeida; family Carukiidae; genus Morbakka; species Morbakka virulenta. The sequence goes on from RDPX01000263.1 coordinate 418,102, forward strand.
TAACAAGCCTTATGAGCTGACCATGGCTTGAAGAGGTCAAGTAAGTAACAAAACATAACAAAACCACATTTCTTCAACCTAGGATAAAAGTAGTGGTGTGGTTTTAAGAACTCCTTTTGTGTGTATGTGTGTGTGTGTGTGTGTGTGGGGGGAGGGAAGGGGGGAATTGGAAGAGACAGTTCTAAATTGTGGTTAACATTCTACTTTTGTCAAAGTAAGAAGCGTTGTCAAATAGCCCAACATATATAAAAATCCAAATGGTTCAACTCAGTCTGAAAAAACCACTTTGTACACACATATTGGAAATGCTCTTTTGCCTAGCCCACATAACATGCTACATTTTCAGGTTTTTCAAGCTTCAGTGTTTCAGTTTGTGTAATTGTCAAAATTAGTCCTTTTAGTGTATAGGTTATTAAATAGTCAATATTCTAAGAGTTTTATGTGTCAAGGTTTGTTCTTGTCATATTTTGTGCCAACTCATAAGTGAATGGTATCACAGTAAGTTTTACAAGATAAATTGAATAGTCTTACTTGTACTTGTTGTAGTGTCCTCGTCTATTGAAGTTTGCCGATCACCATTCTCCACAGGTCACAATCTTTGACATGTTTGATTGTCAACTGTATGTTGGAGTTCAGGCCCTGGCAGATGTCTTTGAGCCAAGTTTGCTGTGGTCTCCCTCTCTGTCCTTTGCCATGCACTCTGCCTAATAGGAACTTGTGGGTAAGGCCATCTTTTCTGATCATGTGTCCGAAGAATCATAGTCTGCGCCTGAGCAAGTGCTGACATAGTTGCAGCTGATTTCAAATTATTCTGCATACTTCTTTATTAGTGGTGAAGCTTGTCCAGGGGATACAAAGTATCTGTTGATAACACCACATTTTGAATGATGCTATCCTTTGCCTCACATCCTGGGAGTAGATCCAGGTTTCAGATCCATAACACATTATTGACCAAAGAAGGGATTGTACTAATCTCTTCTTGGTACCTACCCTGATGTTTCCACATTTCCATAGATCCTTCACGCTGCCTGCTGCCTTCTTTGCTAGTACTATTCTTCTCTTGACCTCTTGTGAACTGTTGCAGTTGGTGTTGAAGAGTGGGCCCAAGTATGTGAACTCTTTTACTTGCTTCAGCATTGCATTGTTGTACTTAATGTTGATGTTGCTTTCTGTTCTTTTAAGGGACATGACTTCCGTTTTCTTCTCATTCAATCTCAGACCATATTCCAAGGAGGTTGCCCCAATCCTACTCACAATCTCTTGCAGTGATTACTCAGATGTTGCCAGTAGGATGACATTGTCAGCATATCTCAGATCTTTAATCTTCTCACCTCTAATGGAGAACCCTCCATCCCACCCATCCATTGTTTCCCTCATGATCATTTTGCTGTACAGATTGAACAGTGTGGGGGCAAGAGGCAGCCCTGTCTGACTCTCCCTCCTGATTGCTGGTGGGTCTGAGAGCTCTACTGGTGTGTTAATCATGGCCAGTTGATTGGAGTAGGGAGCCTGCAAACAGTATACCAAGTAGTTTGGTATTCCAATGCTCCTTAACGTTGCCCACAGCCGCTTGAAGTCTACACAGTTGAAGGCCTTAGAGTAATCAATGAAGCAACAGAATAGAGGTATGTTGTACTTGTATCCCTTCTCACTGAGTAGGTGCAAGTTTAGTATCTGGTCTCTTGTTCCATTGTCCCACCTGAATCCTGCCTGGGTTTCACTAAGTTCTCTTTCACAGTGCTGATTGGTCCTTTGGTTAATGTTTGACAGAGCTATTTTACTAATATGGGGGACGAGGGCTAATGTTTGATAGTTATCACAGTCTTTGTTGTCCCCTTTTTTATAGAGAGGTAGGTACACTGATGTAGTGAAGTCCAGGGGCCATTCTTCATGACAGATGATCTCGTTGCACAGTCCTAGTATGCAACTTTGTACAGTCCATCCACTCCAGATGCTTTCTTGTCATTGGTGTGTCTGACAGCTGCTGTTAGTTCTGCATGCAGTACAGTCGGTGCCTGGAGCCCATCACGGATTGCCAAACTTGGTAAGGGCTGTATTGACAGATCCTTTGCAAAGAGGAATTCTGTGTAGCTTCTCCAGCGCTCTTTGATGGATTCATTGTCCTACAGGCCAGTTCCATTTGCATCCTTGATGGTCCTGGAGTGTAGGTTAAATGTCTTCTTCATCCCCCTGATGTGCTTGTACACATATATGTGTCTCTGTGTGTCATATTTGTTCTCTAAGCTTTCACACATGGATTCTAGGTATGCATTCTTGTCTTCAATGCAACTTCATTTTGATATCTTTGTCCAATGTTCTGTGCTCTTGCTCTTTTTCAGTGCTTGTGTGTTTCAGGGGTTTAATCTTTCGCCGCTCATCCATTAGCCCAAGAGTTGCCTCAGAGATCCACAGTTGTCTTTTCCTTGCTTTGGATTTACCAACTGCTGTCTCCTGCTTCGGTCACTATGTGTTTGAGTTGTTGCCATTATTGTTCTGCCTCTGTTTCATTAGGGTCTGCTTCATTCAGTTGCTCTTCTATTGCTGTCTAAAGTCTTGTATCGTTCCTTACATGCATTGCCATTCTGCAGGGCTTCAAGATTCCACTTAGAGTGTGCTTGCTTCTTTTGGGTATTTGCAGTGTTGCATCTTATTCTAATGTTGGCTGATAGCAACTGGTGATCTGGATTGCAGTCTGCACTAGGGTATGTATGACAGTTAAGCACAGAGGCTTGATAGCGTTCTTTCACCAGAATTAAGTCTATTTCATTCCTCACTCAGTTGCTGGGAGAGATCCATGTTACCTTGCAGCAAATGTGGTGTTGAAATTTGCTGTTGGTAACAAAAAGATTGTTGGCAGCACAGAAATCAAACAGTCTCTGGCCACTTTCATTTTGTGTTCCCATTCCAAAACTACCCATTACGTGATTCTCCTTCTCGGTGACATCACTTGCTGGTGTATTGTCAAGGACTTGATGTGATTGCTCATAGAATTCATCATGTACCTCCTGTTCTTTGTCCAGTGTGGGGGCATATATCTGCACTATGGTCATGTGTACTGGTTTGGCATTGAATTGGACAGTCATCATCCTGCCATTGATGGTGTTGTAGCTGAGAACACTGGATCTCAACTTCCCACTGATGATCAGTCCAACTCCTTGATGGTTGCTAGCATCACCGCTCTGTATTACGAGAGTTCCATCCATGTCCATCTCCCCTGAGTGGTTTCCATGAGTTTCTGTGTAGCCAAAAATGTCTAGGTTAAGTCTTTTGAATTTGCAAACAACATTCTGAATTTTCCCAAGTTATTTGTTTCCTCTGATGTTTCATGTGCCTATCTGCATCTCCTGTTGCAGGTTGGTNAATATAGCTGCACTATGGTCATGTGTACTGGTTTGGCATTGAATTGGACAGTCATCATCCTGCCATTGATGGTGTTGTAGCTGAGAACACTGGATCTCAACTTCCCACTGATGATCAGTCCAACTCCTTGATGGTTGCTAGCATCACCGCTCTGTATTACGAGAGTTCCATCCATGTCCATCTCCCCTGAGTGGTTTCCATGAGTTTCTGTGTAGCCAAAAATGTCTAGGTTAAGTCTTTTGAATTTGCAAACAACATTCTGAATTTTCCCAAGTTATTTGTTTCTGCATCTCCTGTTGCAGGTTGGTTTTCTTCTAGGCAGTAGCACATTTTACATGTCTGGCCTTTCCAGGCACCAACAAGTGCCAATGGCCAGTTGGGTCACCTGGCAGGTTATTCTGTGAATTTTGTGAAGTCATTGGTGATGTTCCCAGGGGGATTGGTCAATGGTGGGCCATGTGCCTCTTTCATTGGTTAGGCTTATTTGATGGTGGCCTAGCCTTTCCATGTCACAAGGGCATATGGATTTGTGTGGGATTTTCTAAGGCTTCAGGCACCACCCTGAAGCCTGCCACATTCTGCTCCCTTGCCGCTATTGAATGGTCAGTTATTTGTAATTTGATGTAGGTGTACATTCCATCCACACTCTTTTTCCAACACTCCAGATCATCAGCTAACTTTAGAGCTAAATCCAATCCTAGATCTACTGTGTAGACAAAAGTTATTGAATTGCCTGATGGTAGAACCTACATTATTGAGTTGGGTGCAACTTTTGTTGTAAAAGCTCAAGTGACTGGCCTGGTTTAGCATCTCAAAAATTGTTTTTGAGTCAGTTCAGTCAATATTTATTTCTTGCTGAAACAAGCTTTAAAATTATCTTAGCTTTTTTCTCAAATTATACATTAGCAAATAAAGTGGTTACAACAAACAATCATTTAATTATTATGTGAGGCTGTTACCAATCAACATTTGGTAACAACATAATCTGTACTTGTAAAACTATATTCTCATTACTCCATAGAAAATGAACCAACACAATTCAGTTTTTTAATTAATGTTTAGTTTTCACATCATCATCATCATCATCATCATATTTGATTTTACATCCATTTTACATGCTGGCATGACAGTTCAATAGTCTGTCCTTTACTAGATCTTTGGTGACAGCTTTTTGTTTCAGATTCGATCTGATACTTTCTCCCATGTCTTCTTTGGTCACCCATTCATAACAGCACCTTCCACTCAAATCATTCAATAAGTGATGGTTATTCTGCTGTGATTATATATTGCAATCATGTAGCTCACTGTTGTCACAGCCCATGTTACTGTTGTCATTACTTGATTTACATTGACTTTTCTTAACATTTCCATACATTCAGGGCATTATACATTGTATGGTTCACTAGCCATAAAATACAAACAAACAAACACATCTTATGCAAATTCTTATCAGGAAATGGGTAATGGCTGTTTTATTGATGAAATTGTTGTAAATATTCTGTCAATCAGTTATACACGGAGGATATCACATAAAATTATGGCAAAGGAGGTAAATAAACCAATTTAAAATGCATAATAAATTGTATTCTACTAAAAAGATAACATAAATTCCCAGATTTGGCTATTACAGGCAAAAAACTAGCATTGTACTGGCTGAACTAACTGATACAGAACCTCTTGTTCTTTCATCTTTCACCTCCTTCACCTTACTGATTTCTGCTTTGTTTCTGAAACCTAGACTTGCACCAAATAGCATAGTACAGTATCATGCAGGGTAGTGTACTATAGAACATGGAAAGTCAAACACAGAATACTGGTACATGATACAGTGTGGTATAACACACTAAAGTAAAGTAAAGTAAAGTAAAGTAAAGTACACTACTGGTATTACATACACTCAATTACATTATAACACCACAACTATTTGTTACATCTTGCCCAGGAGTGCTGTGTGTATATCTTGAGATCTCCATGTAACTCTGAGCCAATAGTATACATTAACGTTTTGGCCTATGTGAGGTCTTCTTGCAGGTTCTCAATAGTCAATAGAAATTAAAATTAGTAACAGGTACTGCTGATACATTGTCCTAAAAATGTATAAACATTACATTTAAAACTGCGGGATTTTTTCATGTGCAAAAGAGGCTTCAAAAATTCAGTAACTGACTGTTAACAATAATTTCCATAACCTTCAACTGGAACATTTAAGCCTGTAGATTATATATACATATAGTTATATACTTATACACACATATATATGTATATATTGTTATGTTTTGGAAAACTGAATTCTTATTGTTTTAAATAAAACTGAACAACATCCTTTTGTTAGTGCTTCGTTACAAACAGATCGTTCAAGGCATTCTTTACAATCTCCTTCAAGAATGTTTCAGTCAACTTACGCAAAAAATCAATATACTATTCATCTGCAAGATATATGTAGCAAAGAAGTTTGGGTCTCAATGTTTAAACAGGTCCTTTTTGTAACGTATTCGCCCTTACAAAAGACGAAAAGGGGTTAAACTATCATTTTCAAGATTAAAATAGTTGACTGGGTTCATCATTATTTGCGGTTGTCAGGTTCATTTAAAGGTGTCTTCCCTGTTTTCCACGAAAGCCTCAAAACAATTATCACCACCTGTTTTATGGTCAGAGTGCAAATAAGAAGATATTAATTAAAATGTACAAACCAATATCAGTTCAGTGGCGACAAAAATTCTGTAGACTTTGGCAAGCTTAAAATAAATTTAATAAGCTGAAAAAGTAATTCCTTGCATTAAAAGAAAACCTGATAAAAACTGGACTGTAAAAACATACCTGCATCCAGGAGCGAAATGTATGTGAACTTGTCTATGAGGTCACTTTTAAGAAAATTCATATATTCCTTTTCTTTTTGTGTTATATTAGGGAGAATAAACGAGTGATTTGGCGTATCTTCGAAAAATTCAAACTCAGAATCCTTTACTGATTTCTCATGCTCTTTCATATATGTACGTACGTTAGCTACCAACTCTGTATTTGCCATAGAAAACCCTCGTGATAATTTACCATTTCTTCCCCCACTATCAGATCTCCCAAGGTTGTCCTTTGCAACTTCTTCCTTCGATCTGCTTTTAAATTTCTTTTCTTCGACTTGCATAGCACGGAAGCCAAGAACTGCTTCCTTAAGATCCCATTTCTGAAATTCCAGATAGTGTTCTGCAACTTCTGGATCTGCTCCTGTTTCATGAACAAATTTATTCAACTTTTCCCTGCGAAGACGTTCATCCATAGTTGAGAACCTGCCAAAACGAGAATCTCAGAAATAAATTCAAGCTACCATCCATTAATCAAATTAGTTCAGGAGACTGATATAAAACGTTAATCAGCTGAGCTACATAATTAATTTAACGAGTTCAGGGTATTGGTGGATCAAAATACTGTAATAAAAACTCGTTCAACTAATTTCTATAAGTTTCAGCCGTCTCTTTTTATCACTGTTCTTGTCATGCAGCAGTTCTATTGAGATTTTCACATTTTGCATCAGTTGCAATCATTGTCACGACCTTTTTGGTTACTGAAATAGCAGCACCTAAAATCCTGGCTTTAGTTTCTTTCAGGGAAACCATTTACTAACAGAAATAATAGTTTTATGACTAGCATTAATAATTGAACAAAGCAACTGGAAATACCCAATCAATAAAATACTTACTCATCCTACTATTCTCACGAAAGCCCTTGACAGTTGCCCTGGCCTTACCAGTTAACACGGTAGAGCAAGGTAAAATTAAACCATGAGATGCACCCCCTCCCACTAAGAGGCAAAAATATATTCTAATCGCTTTTAAGGATTAAAATCAAAAGTACAAAAAATAAACTGTAAGGCATCAGACCTTTTTACCTTAGTCACGCTCATCAAGATATTGTGGTAGCTTGCTTTCACATTCTATATGCGGAGCTCCAGTTCTTGCGACTTGCTCAGGGTTCTTGCAAAAAGCTGTTTCGTGCAGGTGGCATTTGAAATCCTTTTAAATTATAATTTCCCTTTCGAAATTCAAGTCAAGTTCAGCAGCAGCGGTGACTACTTAAACAACACACAAAAGTCGCCTTTTGGTTCGTTTGTTTATTTGTCAAGGCTGTTATCGCAGTGGATATAGGCTTTTTTCAACATTTTGTAGCCAGTTAACAAACTGATCACCATTCCTCCACGCAAAGCTTCCGCAGTCAAGAGGGTCGGAAAAGATCGAAAGAAGTAAATCACATCTCCACTGAAATCACAATGTCAAAGGATTAACAAAAGCAAATGCACTTCAGTGCTCCTCATGGTTAACATAAGAAAATCTCTATTTCAAAGCCGGTTGATATTGATAATCTTCAAACAATCTCTTGTGAAATTTACTCGTACCCTTTTTACTTCGGATCTAATTCACAATGGGTCTTTTATTTGCGGCATCTTTGGTAAATAGTTGAGCTAATATTCGTCTTTCACAAAATTCCTTCTGTGAAATACTCTAACGGAGGGGACAGAACAAGTGAAGATGGGCAGAAAAAGCACACAACATACAATAGACAGGAGCTCTTGATAATCACTTTCCGAAGCCTCTTCGTGCAATCGTGCAGACATGCAATCACATCCAGCGCGAGAGCATGCAAATAGGGACAAGAAACTTACAATTGATCTTAACCAAAATTAAAACTTTTGAACTTGGCGCTGTCGAAGCGAAACAACAGTAAAAACGAAGACAATAATTTATTTTTTTCTAGGACAAAGTACGTACTGTCTAAGGGACAACATTGGAAACAGCATTTCCTTTGGCACGTTACCCATTTGACGACAATGAGATAAAGAAGAAAATACAAACAGTCCGGAAATCATAAAACTGCGTTGTTCATTTCATTTGAAAGTCGTAGCGTTGTAACTAATGTAGAAGAAGAGGATCCCCCATGACATGTCAACTGCCAACCGAAGTTTTTTGCTGGCATTGTGCGATTTCAGGTACCAAACTTTCCATGAAAACTTAAAACAAAAACAATCGGAGGACCGAACATCAATTGTGGAAAGACATGAAACATCACAGTAGAAAAACTCAATAGTATCAGATGGAACCTCCATTTTGCGTTCAACTTTATAATTGGCGAAGGTTAGTATAAAGTCTTTAACACAAACCAGATTCAAATTTTAATTCAGAAATGAATGTCAAGCATGACAATTGTTACACAGAAAATAAGCGTTATCTATCCTACCCGATGCATCCACAGGTCGCGGATAGGAAAGCTGTTAGCCAAGCTAACCTAAGTGGCATCTAGACAATCGAGGACAAAGGCAAGACTACCAAGAGAACGTGAAAGAGTCATTGTGTTACCTGACCCTGAAAAGAATGTTACAATTTTTCTAATGCAACCTCTAAAAGCCACTCTAAATACAAGCAAATTAAGATATTAAAATAAGATCAGTGGCAAAATCGTCACTATAAATTGCATTGCAAGGTAGGCAACCACATTCTAACAATAATAAATGCCCAAATAACTGAAGCTGTTGGAGGAGAAAAAGAGAAGTTAAGCGTGAACCATGAATGGTGAACTCAAAGAGTACATACTTTGATTTAAAGGTATATGGCACAACTCGTGAAGTCCAGGTTCACCTTCATTTGGGAGCAGATGCAAGTTTTGGGATTTTTGTCTCAGTAAGGCAAGTGGAGTTACCATCTGGTCACAATTGCTTTCAGGTACTCTGGGCTAGAGTGATCACACTTGTCATAGCCTCCTCTATGGCATAAGTAGCAAATATATTCTCAACTTATTAATCTATAAAGATGCAGCTTGGTAAATGAGGAAAATTCCAGAAATAAGATATTTTTAAACTGCAAAATACACGCAATGCTGGACAGAAAGACCCCTTACTCTTCTTGTATAAGACCAGAGACTTAAAAATTGGGAGGCAATCTACAGCTAAAATATGGACTGGTGAGGCATAACTAAGACATGGAGATAAAAAATATTAAAGTGCAAGTAATAGCATCGTTGTTGAAGACCATGCTGGTGAAGATTATGTGTTAAATGGTATTCCTCCTGAAATTGGTGGTGAGCTATACCTACGTTTACTGCACTGGGTATTTCTGATAAAAGCAGTCACGGCTTAAACACATTGCAAAATTTAAGGTGCAAAAGTCCTTTTAATGTTCGTGTACTATGGATGGAAAGTTGACTCCTGAAACTATTGAACGACACATTATCTCCACATTTCAATATGATCAGCCTTCAAGACTACAACAATTTTTATCTTTAAAATTTTGAACATAAATCAAAGGTAGTAACGTACTTGGTCATTCAAAAGTATCACAGCTTAAATGTAGGGGTTGCTAAGGTGGTTCTGTCAAAAAGAGACGAAAAAATCCTCTTTGAAAATATGTTACCAGGAATCCAAAGGCAATACCTACAACTTACTACACCGTTACGAACTGCAGTGGCGAGAAAGGAATTGTCAAGTTCTACAGGAGCTCAAAGAACACAATGAGAAATGTTCTAGTTCTCAACTTTCAGGATATAACTAGTGACTTGTGTCAGCGCTTAATATAAACCAGAAGGCACTTCCTGCATAAACAGTCACTTGTAAAGCAGAAATGATAAGGAACTAAAAATCTCACTAAGAAATTTCAGCAAGCCGTTTTAACTACAAACAAAATGAACCAAGGAGAAAGCAACTGACACATCAAGCAATACCGGGCCAACACTCTAAATTTAATTACATTTATGTAAGAATGAATAGCAAGACAGCTTTAAATACTTCTTGGCGTACTTCTCATTTACTTGGATAAGCATTGAAACAAAATTGTTCCCGCCACCTTCTGTATGGACATGCGCTATTCCACACACCCCTTCCCCATCTAAAGCTACCAAACAAATTGCCCAATTCAGTACAACATGAAAGTCTGAACTATTTTACTGCTTTTAAAGCTTTTTATGTCCCATATAGTAATACATTGTCAACGTACAACAACATTTTTTTATTTTCATAGAAGATCTTTGAACGCAGCTGCAGCTGAGATTTAAAACAAACTAATATTAAGTCTTCTTGTTCTAGCTATAAACTCTGTTTGGCGCAACAGCCAAACTAGGATTAGGCCAAGAAGATCAATATTAGATCAAAGTCTTATACCCTGAAGAATAACTGAAGAGATACAGTCATGCTACCACAAATTCACTCTCTGCTTTATTAATTAAAAATAAGGGTTCAACTCCATTAGCCATTTATCTATCTAATACTTATCTGATATCTATCTACTATTTTACCTTTCTCACCTTTCTTATCTTTCCCGGCTGTCTCCTGTTCGGGTAGCGGGTGTCTGCCAGTTCTTCACCACAGTGTGCTCCTTTCTCCTGTTAAGCACATCCTCCTTTTGTAGGCCACACGCTTGTAGGTCTCTCCTGGTCGTGTCATCCCATCTATGCTTGAGTCTTCCATGCCTTCTCCTTCCCGTCATCTTCATCTCATATGACCTTCTCAGATCAGAGCCCTCCTCTCTTCTGCTCACATGCCCAAGCCATTCTAATTGCTTCCTTCTTCTGAGGTCCGTCATTGGTATCACTCCCGTCTCTTTCCTGATGTCTCAGTTTCTCTTGTGTTCTTCCAGACTTATACGTATAAAGTACCTCAACATCCTCGTTTCGCACGCACTAACTTTGTTGGCGTAGGCCTCTGAAAAGTCCCAGCTCTCGAATCCATAAAGCAGCGCAAAGCAAATGACTGTGGAGCAGATTCGAACTTTCAGCTTCTTCTTGTCACACAACATTCCAGAGAGCTCCCTCTGTTTGCCCCATGCTTTGCTGGTACGCAGTTCCAACTCCGTGCTACATCCTCTCTCCTGGTGCAATGTAGTGCTTAGGTACTTGAAAGATGTGCACTGGGGTAGGTCAGTCACCTGGTTTGATCCGTACTGTCTCATCCTGATGCAATCTTGCGTCCCAGGCGAAGATAGGTGTGCAGTCTTTGCTCTACTGATATTAAGGCCGACATCCTCCAGCATTTCTCTCCATACCTCCAACTTATCCTCTAGCATTTCTCTCCATTCCTCCAACTTATCCTCCAGATCCTTTCTATTCTCACTACTCAACACAAGATCGTCCGCAAAGAACATTGTCCACGGTGAGTTCTCATCGTTGTCTTCTTCCACAACATCCATGATGATGATGAATAAAAGGGGCTCAAAGCTGATCCTTGATGTAGCACTACATCTGTCCTAATATCCTACGCCTCTCCGGCACTTTTCACTGCCTGGGTAGTGCAATCCCGGTACATGTCTTTAATGATATCTACGTAAGCTTCGGGCACTTGCCGCTTTCTCATATAATACCAAATGAGCTCCCTTAGTATGGTGTCATATGCCTTTTCCAGGTCTAAGAAAACCATATGCAGCTCTTTTCCAAAGTCTCTGTACTTTTCTTGCAGCATCCTCAGGAAGACCGTGGACTCTGTCATCGACTTTCCTTTCTCGAAACCATATTTATCCTCTGGACTGTCACTTGGTCTCTCACCCGGGCCTCTACCACCCTCTCAACCAGTTTAAGAAAATGGCAGAGCAGCTTTATACCCCCTATAATTTCCACAGCTCAAGAGGCTCACCTTTTTATTTGTACAGTGTGGTGGTCTTACTGGTCTTCCACTCAGGAGGTATCCCATTTTGCACTACGTCCCTCATACATGCTGTCATCCATGTGACTCCTACTTCTCCGAGAGCTGTCACTCTCTCTATCGTAAGTTCTTCTTTGTTTAGCTTCATATGTTTCAACTGTTCTGGAACCACCTCTTCTGTATTGTTGTCAATTGTCCCTGTATGGCTTCTGTTTATGATAGCTCTCTCCTGTCATTCCTTGTGTTGAGAAAGTTGTTGAAATAGCTCCTCCATCTTTCTTTTACCAGATTGTCATCGTTGAGGATATTTTCCTTTTCACTTTTTGCAAAAGTGACTCTATCTATATCCTTTGCTCTTCTCTGCCTGTTTTTAGACAGTTTGTAAATCCTGCTTGGGTCTTCTGTTTCTAGACTGTGATACAGCTCTTTGTATACATCTTCTCGTGCAAAAGCGTACTTCTGTTTGCTGATCTTATTTAATTTCTTATAGGTTGCTCTATCCTCCTCAGTTCCAGTTCTCTTCCACTTCTTGAATGCCTTCCTCTTGTTTTTCACCGGTTCCTGGACTTCTTTACTCCACCACCACGACTCTTTTTAAAAGTACGTGACACTTCTGCTCTCCCCTAGCGTTTTTTTAGCTGATTTGATCACTTTAGGTATGTTTTCTTCCATGTTAAACATCCCACGTTTGCCTGCTGTGCCACCAACGTGGTTACTCTTCGTTTCAAGTCATCTCCCTCCTCACCTTTGAGCTTCAGTCAGTTGATTTTTCTGGGTATTTCCCTCTGAACTCACCTTCTCTCCTTCACCATCATACCCATCACCAATAGTCCGTGTAGCGTCGCCACTGATTTCCCAGATATCAGCTTACAATTTTTCACGCGACCGAGATGTTCCCTCCTAGTCAAGATTTAATAAATCACAGTTTGGTTCATTCCACTTTTGTATGTGTAGGTCTACTCGTCATTTTTTGTACAGAGCATATTTGTCAGTCCTATATGTTTCCTTTGTGCAAATTCCAGGATTTTCTCCCTTTCCTCATTTCTCCTCCCCGCTGACTTTCCTCCATGCAATCGTTCCCAACCCCCGTCCTGGTCTCTTCCCACATGTCCATTTAGATTAGCTGCTAAAATGATCTCTTCATTTTCCGGTATGCTCATTGTCACCGCTCCAGCTGGTTCCAGAACTGTACCTTCTTTGCATCCTCATATCCCTACTGTGGAGCATAGGCCGATATAATGCTGTACGTCCTGTCAGATGTAACTAGTACCATTGGAATTATTCCGTCAAACTTTTTTTCCTTTGAGATCACTTTGTCTTGCCATTCTTTCCCTAAACATATTGTCACTCAGTTCCTTGGATCACCTCCACCACCATAGCATAATTTTAACCTGTCTCGTATGGCCTTCGCTCTACCTCCTGACTTCCCACCAGTCCATTTGGTCGTCTGCAGGCACAGTATTCCAGCTTTCTCCTCCTCATCATGTCGGGAATTTCCCTGTTTTTTTCCACTCAGTGGCTCTATATTGGGGGTTGCCACTCTGATATTCTTTGGCCTCGCTCGTCCTATTTTCACAGTATCGAGGGCATGTGGCCGCTGCAGATCGCTTACAGGTAGGCCCTAGTATGATTTAATTCTGTGATTGTCCCTGGCATACGTTCGATTGTGGCATGGTTTATTAAGGACCGGATGCCCTTCCTAACGTCCACTCTCTTTGTCTCTACGGCTTGGGACCGGCTGACGACTCAGCACCTCCAGGCCACATTATCTTTAATATTTTACCCGCACGTGAAATTAAGATAAAAAAAGTCAAAAAAATATAAAGTTCTATACATTTATACCAATGCATGAGTGATATTTCCTCTTGAAAATGTAGCACATTTATCTCAGCGGGAGAAGTACAAAGCCACACACACACTCTCTCTCCCTCTTACTTTTTACCATCGCACTTGATTATGTACTATGCGACCAGCAGAGAAATACAGTAATCTTGGCGTTCAGATTCATGCTAGGAGAAGCCAATAAAATCTTTATAAACATTTCACAAATTTTCCTTTTGGTATTGAATTGACCCTAACTGGAGATCACTTTCCTAACGCAGTACCTTAAACTACCATTGATTTAAAACTACAGCTCCTTTAGTTTAATTCTATTGTAGAGAATAAAAAAATAAAACACAATAAACAATTTACTCTACCTTCGACAATAAAGACAGTCTTGCAGATATTCATCAACCACATCCAAGACTTTAAGTACTTGTACCTTAAGTCACATAAAATGCATTCCCAGCAAAACTGTTCAATCCACTGGGCGTTTAGTTCAGTTACTGTACTACAATTTGGAGATCAAATCCGAACAAAGATATAAAGAAAGATATTTTAGGAGCAGCTATTGAGCCATTTTTTACGGATTGAAAAAATGGACCCTAATTATATAACAGGAGCACGGTCTAGAAGGAGCTTACTCAGATATGCTATACCTTATCGAATCCATCCACTGGTACGACAGTACCACTCTAAAATGCATAAATGGTAAATTCTTACTGATGCTATCAACTAAATAATAAAAAGAGAACAATTTGCATGTTCCTCTCTGATGTTTTGGAAACCCTTTGTTGGAAGAAGGCGAAAAACGCTTTTTCTATCTTAATGTCATTTTTCGGTAGACAGAGATTCTTGTTTCTATCCTAATTGTAGCGACGCTAGATAATGGCTTTTCAATGTAAGTAGTCCAATTCCTGTCTGGTAAGGCAACAGGATGATGGTATTTAATACTTTGGACAACTGGTGGCTTGGGTTGGGAAGTCTAGACGATAGGGGAGAACGTTTTTTCAAGTTTCAAAAATTAAATCAGGTAACTGTGAGAAGCTTCTTTAAAATGTACGAAAGAAAGCTATGTTAAGTGTAAGTCGCTTAAATATGAATGTAAGCAAAGCTGATATCACTATTTATCAAGAGCACTAATTAAGCTCTTTGTTTCCAATTTTATTCCTTTTGGTTCTTACGGGGTTTTAGACCACAATTTTCTCGTTACTGAGGTAAGGGTCAAGCTAAAGACAGTAAGTGAGTAAATTTGCTGAGAAGAAGATAAACGGTGTACAAAAATCAGCATATAATATAAAGATGAGATAAAGGTAAGACTTTGATGCATTCTTATTATTTTTCGTCAATTATTGATTGAAAGAAATTGACTCTGAAGAAAGATGAATCCCTATGAAAGACCAAGTGATCCAAGTAGCTTGGCATTGTTATTCAGCCCTATTGTGGAGGATAGGATCTAAGATAAGGTAAAAAAAGGTTACAGAAAATATTGTAGACTCCATGTAGCTTTTTAAAGGAAGGCAGGAAAATAATAGAAATAAAGTTGCCTCGACGTTTGAGCTGATATTGAAGTATGTGCAAAAGTTGACAAAATGAGGGAGTTTTTTCAAGAAATAACTTATCTGGGGCAGCTTGAATTTTAATTGCAGCACTGTAAGATCTAAATTATGAAAGGTATATAGAAATGGTAGTCCTGTAAATAATGCAAGAAAGAATACACAAAGACAAAATAAGCTTGATTCTCTTATGTACGAATACATTTACTGCAGTAGAACGTATTCTCAAAGGAAAGGTTCATTACACTGTTTAGAACATGTGCAATAAAAAGAATGAAATAGAGGGTAAAACTATTGAGAATTGCGCATATATTCTGTAAAAGTAAAATTTATGTATATAGTACTTCATAGACCTTTAAAGGTTTTCTTTTTGGAGAGATTTTTGACTAGCAATCAGTATCGAAAAACAAGAGAGGGACTTTTAAACATATTTTCAGTCGCAAACTATAATATGAAAAATGCTAAAAAATGTAGAAAAAAATACACTTTCCTTCACTAAATATAGCAAAATCTCTGTATCTGTCAATTCAAAATTTCTATGCTTTTTGTTAGTGCTTAGGGCCTTAGATGGAAGTCTCATGGTCACAGTCTGTACCAAACATAAATTAACTGATAAAATTATAATAGTTGTAGTAATGTCTATTTTACGTTTGATGAAATGATACCAGCTTGGAGCACTCTTTTACCAATTATTGGCAAAGTGGAAAATCATAGGTATGTTTTTTAAGCATTTTTAAATCCTTGCAACACACGAGTCGTACCAAATGTAGTGGAAACTTCCTATCAAGGTCTCCCTACAAGGGGAATGGAAACCTNCACTAAATATAGCAAAATCTCTGTATCTGTCAATTCAAAATTTCTATGCTTTTTGTTAGTGCTTAGGGCCTTAGATGGAAGTCTCATGGTCACAGTCTGTACCAAACATAAATTAACTGATAAAATTATAATAGTTGTAGTAATGTCTATTTTACGTTTGATGAAATGATACCAGCTTGGAGCACTCTTTTACCAATTATTGGCAAAGTGGAAAATCATAGGTATGTTTTTTAAGCATTTTTAAATCCTTGCAACACACGAGTCGTACCAAATGTAGTGGAAACTTCCTATCAAGGTCTCCCTACAAGGGGAATGGAAACCTCTGTTTGAAAATCTATTTCAAAAATTGCTCAGGATATTACAGCCCTTAAGATGAAACAATTTCAAGGCAATAAAACCTGAGAAATATTATTAAAATAACACTTAAGAAGAAGTAAGAGAAAGTTGATGATAGCAGGGCCTATCGTAAAAAAATATAACTGGTAAGAAAACTAAGATACTGGACAGCATTTTGTCTTGAGAGATCTCAGGTAGTGGATAATAGTTCATGTGAGTCTGTGATCCGAAAGCATATCACTTGTGGCAAAAGTGCGGTAAACAAATCGACAAAAATAACACATAGAATCTTCAAACAAGAATTTTAGAAGAAAGTATTGATAAGCTGGTTGCATAAGGAAAAATAGCTGAAAAGAGAGCTAAAGGCAGACAAAGAATATCCTTTATGAAAGGTTTAACATCATCGGTTGCTGGCAATTTGAATGAGCTCCTTGGTGCTGCAACTGATTGAAAGAATTTAAAGCTGATAGTCGCCAACGTCAGGAACTGACAGGGCATGATAAGAAGAAGAAGTCATAGAAATTATGGAGAAAACGAAAAATTTCCAATCTATTTGGTTACGTAACATATTGCAGCGTATCACAGAAAATTTATCAGTGTTTAAAACGTAAGTGAAATACTCTACCTGAATTAATAGCTTGACGTTCTTGATTTTACAAGTAAGTATAATTTTTAGTGTCAGTCCCTCAACACAATCTTGTCTCTTACCCACGATTTGTGAAATAATTTCTTTTGTCNTAGTCGCCAACGTCAGGAACTGACAGGGCATGATAAGAAGAAGAAGTCATAGAAATTATGGAGAAAACGAAAAATTTCCAATCTATTTGGTTACGTAACATATTGCAGCGTATCACAGAAAATTTATCAGTGTTTAAAACGTAAGTGAAATACTCTACCTGAATTAATAGCTTGACGTTCTTGATTTTACAAGTAAGTATAATTTTTAGTGTCAGTCCCTCAACACAATCTTGTCTCTTACCCACGATTTGTGAAATAATTTCTTTTGTCTTGAGCGATATTGCAGTCAGCTCTTAATATTTTGTACTTTTTTTATAGATTGGTCAGATCGATATCGCTTTCTTCTATTGTTGTTGACCCCTTTGTGTTTATTTATCCATAGTGTTATCACTTCTCTAGCATGTAAAGATAATTGTTGATGGATGACTTATTGTGTTTATCCCTCTTTTTTATGTCGGCAAAAATTTCATATAATGTTCAGAAAGCATTTCCGTATCCTACTTCACTTGCTTTTGTGTCAAATGTTAGAAGTTATTTTTTGAGCCTGGTATAATACGCAGCTCATGTTCAAACCTTACTAGCCTTAGTGACGTTGGCCCGTGCAACGGCAAGCCTATTGTTGCAGGCTGCCAATGAAGAGCTAAGTACGAAGTTTAAATATTTTAAAGTTTTAGTTAGGTCTTACTTTAACTGAAACTGATACTATTTTAAAACCCGATAGCTTCAATACTATTGTCTGGCACGGAATCTCGACAGTGACAAGTTATATTAAGAAACAGTATAATTCTTTTGCCACTAGCTTGTTTTTACCCCTGTTATTGATAAAAAGAACTGACAGAGCATTAGACACAAAAGCATTAATTCTAATAAGTATAACAGCCTTCAGGGAGACCAAAAATGGTACAAGCGCCTTTTTACTGTATGAAAAACAATCAGGATTCTCTGACCAATACCCTTTTCCTGTTTATGTAGGACGGTGGATAAAAGATAACGGTATGACAGGGGCTGACGTACTACAAGTACATAAATACCGTCAGTACGATGACTGGAATGGAGCTACAGGTGCTGGAGATGGGTTTCACTGGATGGCACTCAATAGCAGCTAAAAGTTGGACACATGTCCTCCTAACTTAGTAAATAAATGAAAAGTTATCGCAGTCTTGATCTTTACGCTTTCACATGTTTGTGTAGAACAGACGGTTAATCCCGAATAAGCTGCATTTATCACTGTAAGAGTATTAAAAACTTCTCTCGTATCAGGCTTCAAACTACAATGCTCATGTAGTTTGTTCTTGACCTATGTTTACCCATGCTTGGATCTAAGTGCACTCTCTTTCGCTAAGTTTTAATCAGTTTCAGCTGCCATCATGTGAGTTCATGCTTTACATCTCTATTCTAATTTATATTTTCTGTTTAACTATTATATATTGCTTGTAGCATACGTAAAAACTAAAATTTCTTTGAAATGATATACCTTATGGAGCACAAAATGTGCTTACTTGAAACTCCTCTTTTCTCGTGGTGGAAACATATCTTGGAAATCTTACCCCCTTAATGTAGGCAAATATTACCTTCTAATATTATAAGTTCCAAAGTAAACGATAAAGCAGATTTGGTTTTATGGTCGGCACGGAAGATTCTTCTATTTGCAACCCAATGTAGAGGGCACATATCTTAGGCCTAAAATCGAAATTATAATTTCTTAAACAGACCATTCCTTATCGCTTTATTTTTTATTCTATGACGGATATAATTTCTCCTTCCACTTTCCCCCCTGCATTTTACCATAATAAGAAATATATGTCAAGAAAATTGAAACACTGAAATGTGTTTAAGACTAGTGGCAACCATGCTTAGGGTACCCATGTGGACATTATAGTTACAACTGGACCAAGTTTTCCATGGTCCATAGTAGAACTACTAAGAAAAAGAAGGGCTCTGAGGAAAGGAGAATGGCAGCGTACCAAGCACAATAAATTGGCGCTTCTTCAATCGACACTGTAATCATTATGCAAGGTAAAGCAAGAGGACGCAAATTGGGCTGGTTTCTTTATGCTGTACAGCGTCATTCTTTGTAACATTATCAATGGAAACTTTCCGGTTTATAGCCAAGACAGCATAAACTGTGGTTGGAGACCATGTTTGCTGACGCTGCTTTGCTGCCCGATGTATGGTAGATCCAAGGACCTAAGTGTAAAAAGTAAGTATTACACAGCAAAAGAAGTAGTCTTTTCTAAACAAAAACTTATTTCATAAGATAATAATATGATTTAGTAAATATCCATTAAAACTTCACAACACATAAATATTTTAAATTGTTGTCATCGACCCAAAAAAGCAACAAAAATGACAGTAAGACAGTATTCTTGAATCAATTTTGAATCAAGTAAAATTAATAAATTAAGTTTTAATCTCTCCTTATAGTAATAGTTAAAAAATTATGATTTTTAAATTAATCTGTTTTGCTAATGTTATGTTATAAGAGTACCTTCCTTGCAAATTAGTGGCACAGCATTAGCTGTCACAAAGAGTATTTTTTTGAAAAAAGTCACTGTGTTAACTGACGGACTTATCAGGCTGCTAAAGCTTTAACTATGATTATTACATTAGCGTTACTGCTATAGGAAAAATTCAAAAAAGAAGACATAGCTCGAGGAAGCTAAATTTAAGTATATTGACGGTTTTTACAACTTTTTCTACGAGTGTCATCATCATGGGGTGCCATACTGCAGAGCAGCGTCAGCGATTATGGCTTTCCACAGTCTCAAATCACCCATGTTGATGAAAGGTCCTCTGCTGTCCTTATTCAGCCACTGCGTAAGGTATATAATTTCCTGACAGCATCGGTGAAGTCTCATCGTTACGGAGTGCATGTGATGCTCTGCAATGCATTGCAAGCCAGGCTCAAGGTGGAGTAAGCTACTTTAATAATCCAGTGGATAAACTACCACTGTCATAACGATAAACTACCATTGTCATAACTGCCCTGAGAATCATGGTTATAAACAATCAAAGTACTCATGTTGAAGCTACCATTGTGCTACTTAATAAAGGCAGATGCTTCTGATGTATGAGAGAGTAATAAAACATAATATCAACCTTGCCAGGTAAAATGTTCTGAAATATATGTTTTTTTGTAAATATCCTTGAAAGTAATTTGATACGTTTTGAATACATGAAATTGGTAGGAAATTCAAAAAAGCTTTGAATTTTTAACTGTGAGGTTTCATTGCACAATTCCTAACAGAGAAACGGAGTTGGAGAGAGGAAAAAGAGACAGCAAGTTACAATGCCCTTTATTTGCAAGCCTGTTTGATCTAATTATATTTTAAATATTTATTTAGTGTTTGTGGTGGTTATGGGACCAAATAGCGTCCTTAAAATATGCTCATTGTGAGTCAAAGTTAAAAATAACAATAAATTAGATTACGTCTATTTTTATCGTGCCGTTCCATTCTTAGGCTGAGGAGCATATTTTAATCACAAAAACCGGATTCCTGGTTGGCAGTATTTTTGAGCTCTGCAGGGACAACCAAACCGTGTGTGGACAGCGTGAATACTGAAACTTTAAAAGACAGGAACCTTGTGGCTCCAGACAATTAACCGGCATGTCACACAAATTATGGGACCAGTTTTATTGTCAGTGATGAAAAAAATATGTTTTGCATCGATAGTTTTAGCAACCAACACAATAATTCTCGTTAGATAGGTATTTTTGTTTTTGTGTAGAGCACACAAAAGTCTATTAATTTGTTTTAAGTGTCATTCTCTTTTTCTCTTGTCGCGCGTTTTCATTTGTATTGGTTGGTAGTCAAGAGGTTAATCTTTTATAAGTTAAAGCTGAATTAAGATTTCAACTTGACAAGGAATGTAAAAATTTCAACAGCGCAGGTAAATGGTTTCGCTGCGCAAAGAGAATACATCACAAGCCTCTTAACTACAAAATGATAGAGCACAGTCTCGGTTATTCAATCTGGATGTATGTTACTTTTAACAAAAATTTGACAACTATACATTCTTATTAGTGAAACTAAAGACTAAAGATGTGTTTAAGGTCACTGAATGGGTGATATTAAGTAGAACAGAGTGTTCGTGTTTAGCATATGCCTCAGGTAACTGTTCTCTCTTATTCAGTTTTCTGTCAGTCAATAACCTGCAATGGCAACTGCAAGTTGTATTATCTGTATCAGTCTAATTAGATTTTATCCAAACACTCCAAAATTTATATGGAAGCCAAAAGCAAAGGGCGTTTCATCTCATGCACTTGACCAGATTGCCAAATGGGAAACTAGCTTGCTTTAAGGCATTAATAAAATTTGATTCATACCTTATCCACGAAGATTATTCCTTTATTTTGCCAAAGTCCAGAACATGCATCACTCTTGGCTTGTACTGTTAATTTATTGACAGATCCTCATTTCCAACTTTGTCTCAGAAAATAACGTTTTTTCTGACAGAAGCGTCTTTCACTTATTTTAAATCTGTGGGGCCGATCCATGTGTAATAAGATGAGATATATTTTCTCCTTGCCTGCAGAATCAATCAAGGTACATAACAAATTTTAGAAATTTTGGGTTGTTCTGAAGGGCGTATGGCACAAGTTGCCTTTCTTACGAATATTATACTCTACAACTGATAATTGGTAAGCGAGAAGTTTATTAGTCAGTAATCTTTGATTTACAAAACACACGTTACAGGGTGACTATCTCCAGTGTTTGGAGGTACTTTTACATCAGGACATGATGTTTAGAATGTTTTCATTGAAAGAATGGCTTCGGTTAGTAAATTAAGAATTCCTATGAATGTCTGGAAATTCTCAGAAGTATGACGTGATTGTTTGGAAACCTGCCACTTTACACTGTGGCATTCGGATTACCTTGCATAAATTTATTAGTAAAAAAACCCTGCTGTTTTTCTAAACAGGGAGTATGGAATCGTTTGAAGGGATAACACCACTAAATTCTTTGTTTCTTTTCACCATCCTGCGCTGAAAACTAATGGATGCGCTTCGGCCAGGAGCATTTGTTTCCAGGAAAAACACACCCAGTTCATTTTCAACGACGTACTCCTTTACTCATTTTCTTGCGTAACGCTACTCTGCATAATGACTAAACCTTTATGCATAAAAACAAATGATTCTCTATAAAAATATCAGACACTTTACACATTGATCAGAACCGTTTTAACAGCTTCAGTATATAAATCTGATAAATAAATGAATAAATAAACCAGGAAATAGACGTCCACACCATTGTGAAACGTGTTCGAGCGAGCGAACCTGAAAATATAATTATGTATATGTAATAAGAACTATGAGAAGTCACCATAAATCTTATAACACAAATTTGTACCATCCCGCTTTCCCTAATGTTTATACACATTTAGTTTTTATGTCTTAAGTAAACCTGCATTAAATGTGCATTAATATTAGAGAGGGCTTTGGACCTTCATGCTGGAATAATATAATAAAATGAAATAATAATAAAAAAATGAAATATAAAATCGAGCATCGATAAGGGAAATGGGAGAGGGCCAGCAAGAGACCAAAAAATAATTTTTAAAAGAAAAAAGAAAAACATTATATAACTGGGAGTGGTTTCGATCCACCGACCTCTGGGTTCAAGGCCGAGAACGCTTCTTCTGCGCCACTCCACAGCCATTCCAACGCATGATTGTGTAACATTGTCTATTGTACACCCAATATATTGAATAGTATTATTAATACTGTAAGTTGGGTGCACGTGCAACTGCCAAAACATAAAAAGGGTATAAAATTCAGAATACTAAGAGGTATTAGACACTTTTGATGCTCTGTCAGTTTCACATGTACCCAACTTACAATATTAATGCTATTCAATATGTTGGGTGTACAATAGACTATGTTACACAATAAAAAAATAATTGTCACTGCAGTATAGTGTTCTCCCTCGCTTCCCTCGCTCGAACAATAAGTAAATAAATAAATTATATTACTGTGAAACAGACGGACAGTAACAGCTTCAAGTCTTATAAAAAATCCCGTTTTTAATATGTTTTACTGTACGGGAAAATGATTTATAAGAGTCTTTTTGCAATAAATGACGAATGAATTTAGCGCCAATCTATCTAAACTCGAAAAACTAAAGATCCAAAATATTAGTGACTTTAACTCTTAGTCGTGTGCTTCTCAATAAAATACAAACAAGCGTGATCATCTCTATATGTTGTGCGCTCTCTGTGTTTGTTTATTTAAATTAAGGATTTGCTTAATATGCCTTTTCATTAGAACTATTTCTTATTCCTTGTCTTTTAAGATTGTTTTCAATAATAGTTAAGTATCGCATGTAAAATTAGGTTCAGTTTGGTTGAAAGGTTCTTCGCTTGTTTTTCAATGGACCAAAAAGCCAGAATCAGAAAACACTCGGCTGAAGGAGGTGTCAATACGGAAAACAGAGAACAAGAAAAAAATGAAATGATGAAAGTAATTTACTTGAGATATTCAAGTTTTATGTCACGAATCGTTAAGTTAAATACTTAGGTCTTTTTCAATAAGACATTAGGCTGTATTAAATCGGGAAAAAATCACTTAGACTCAAAAGTCATGGTATTTTTTAAATAAACTTCGTATTAACCTACCAATACGAGAGAAATTGTACAATTTTGTAGTAATGCATTTTATCAGATGAATGTAAAAGGTTTAATTAGACAGTTCTCTGAGTGGATTTTAAAAGTATTTATAATTTGGATCTATTTGATAAGATAGGGAAGACTGTGGTAAATATATATATTATATATAAATTATATATATATATATATATATATATATATATATATATATATATATATATATAAGGTAAATCACGAAAAATGCAAACNTCGGGAAAAAATCACTTAGACTCAAAAGTCATGGTATTTTTTAAATAAACTTCGTATTAACCTACCAATACGAGAGAAATTGTACAATTTTGTAGTAATGCATTTTATCAGATGAATGTAAAAGGTTTAATTAGACAGTTCTCTGAGTGGATTTTAAAAGTATTTATAATTTGGATCTATTTGATAAGATAGGGAAGACTGTGGTAAATATATATATTATATATAAATTATATATATATATATATATATATATATATATATATATATATATATATACATAAGGTAAATCACGAAAAATGCAAACCATGTTTGCAACTTTTAGTTTCACGATATTTCGATCATAAGGCAATTTGCAAAATCAGGCATATTGCTCTGCTATATGCATTGAGCACTTTTTGATACGAATAAAAAAAATTACACACACACATATATACATATATATGTATGTATTTTACGGTCACAATGCTACAAGGTAAAAATAATATTTTGTGACCTCGTCATTTACTTGGTCAAAAGGATTACTTAAAAGGATTATCCTCTTTTAAGACGGCAGCTTTTTACGTCAATAGCTGTCCAAGTTGAGCAAAAATCTATTTCCTACTTCAAATCTATGGATAATGACTAGCTATATCTTATTAAAGAGAATAGTTGTTTGACTAATGACAAGACATTAGGCATTTCCTGCCTGTGAAACTTCGATTGGACTGTTGAGCTAATGACAGGTCTATGGTTGAATTTTCTAAAGCTGAACGTATATCACTGACATTTTGTTGTCTGTGAGATTTCATGTCAAAACGAAGATTGATCCAGCTCCTCTATATATAATACAATACAACTCTCTATATAATAGAACAGGGTATCTAGAACACCTGACAATGTTAAGACTGAAATCTGGTATCCAATATCACATGATAACTCCCATAAATTCAATTTTAATAGTTGAGATAGAATGCAGTGACATTACTTTCTTTATTTTAATCAATAAAAATTATTATTTTTTGTTAGGTATAAAAGCAAGCACAAGCTTGTTAAAAACGATAGTGGCTTGAGATAAAGTAAACTTGTAATACAGGATATCCTTAAGACAATTACAGATAATTAGCAGAAGAAATTTCGAAAAGTTTTTTAATGTTTAGTCACTCAGTCTGAAAAACGTTGCAGAAGTTTTCATTTCCACCTATATTTAAATCAACAATGCTACCATTCGACAGTTTATTCACTCTTTCCTTCTGTTTACCATATGGTCTACGATTTATCGATTTCTGTTTCTTGGTCTTAAACATTTCTCACTTCTCACGATTTTATTAGTGTTTGTGTGTGTGATTATTTTAGGGCTTATATGTTAAAAGTAAAGAAGAGGATTAAGATAACCATTTAGCAAAGACAACTTTTCAAGATAGGGTGTGTTGAAGATACTCCAGAAACAAAGAAAATTAAATCATCGAAAACCTAGAAGACAAGCCTTGACAATAGAATAAAAACTACACACACTAGCACTTATAAAGTGAAAACTCATTTTCTTTTTTATCAAGCTTAGTCAGTTATTGTAAAATCTCCTTTGAACTGTGATTAATCCATTGCTATTGAACCTATGACCTAGATCATAATTACATAGAACTTGTAGGCGGAGCTCCTATAGCAGAAGTTTTAAATCTTAAATTAGTGTCGTAAAGGAGCAAATAAATATGTAAGATTTACTTTTCTCAATAGAATTCAAAAAAAATACACAGAGTCACAGTGCAGTTACCAATAACGCAGGGATAATGAGAAAGAAATAAGAAATATTAAAAAACAACTTATAATTTGGGAGAAAATAGAGGGGCCGAGTATTGGGAATTCGGGATTACAAGAAACGTATTCCTTAGCCCAAAATGACTGCAACCTAAAGCCAACAAAAGTCAGATTGCGCAAATCTAAGTTAATTTTACTCTTATTCACACAAAAATTGAATGCATAACATTTTTTTGTTGCAGAGGCTAATCTTGAATAGTACACTCACAAATAAACTGACAAGTCATAAAAATGAGGGTTTAATATCATAATCAAAAATGAGAAAGCAAACGCTTTTTGTGCTGTCTTCTTCTTCTTGTTGTCCTTCTACACTCTAGTACTCCAGAAACGTGCACAATCCAAAGCCTCCTCCGAGGGAAGCGCCCGGTCAGCTGGCTGGCAGCCTGGTGCAACGGGGTAGTTAAGAAGGTGGGGCATTGTTTACACCAATCCACAGCTGCAGGTATCTGTTGTAGTGAAGCCCCACTTCTTGCGCGATGCCAAGCATCTTCCATTTTCGGTTCGGAGGCGATTCAGGGTCTTCCATACTATCCAATTCTCCTAACTTCCGCTGTCAAGTTCTTCATTAGGCAAAATGCCTCTCTCAATCTATTGTTGTCCAGCCTCGCCATGTTTGTTCCACTGTTCTAGCCATTTCTGCTCCCACTCCTTCTTTGAAAAAAATATTGTTGATTTCTTCCAAGAAATTAGTTTCATCATAATACAAAGGCGTAAAGGTAAAGCAAAGTTACAGTTAGAAAGGAGACAATGGAAAGAGATTGAGCCCTCCCGAACATAACCCTAATGATAAATGCTACAGCACTGTTAAATTATTAAATTGTCAGACTATAATCCCGTTGTAAACAAACATAAAGGTTATATTTAATAACTATAAACTAAAATTTATAATCCTTTAAATAATGGTTTATTCATTTTGGTTACTTTTCTCTTTTTTAATTAAAAATCATAACAGAAGAAACTCAATACTTTAACCTGAAAAGCAATAAATTTGTTTGAGCGTGGTCATGTGCCACTTTAAGGTCCGCCTCTTTCCATCGAAACGACAACATACCAACCCAGAGACTATTAAGTATCTTAATGACTTACTTTGTATGACTTTAAAATCTTTAATCAATAGTCTTAGTAAATCTCCAGGCCTTTTGTTTTGTCTCTCACCGGACACACTGCTTCATATGTAACCTCATATAGCAATCTCAAAAAAGGGCAAAACCTCTTCTGACCAAGGATTTTGCACCTGGCGCCTTAACTCAGCTTTCGAGTTTCTTGCAAAATCTCCAAACCCATTCGCAGGTATTCCCCTTATGTTAGTCTGCCTGGATTCTTCTCAATCTGTATTATTACTGGTGACAGGTTTCGTCCCGATTTGTTTCTACGATATGGAATGTTCTGTAGTGAATGTAGTTGTAGGGTTCAAAGGAGCCTGGAAACCAAGTAAACCAAAAGAGACAATTATATCTCACTCGTTGACACACTCAAATCAAAACAAACAAAAAAAGGACCAAAAAAATTGTAAATCTTTCCATCAGTTTCTTTAGTACCTGTATCTTTTTTGTGACTTACTTAAATAAAAATGTTCACCTTTTTAAGTTTAATTTAAAAGACTAACACTATCTTTATTTAAAATATTTGTCCATTACCATCGTGTTTACATCCTTTATTTTCAGCTGTTGCAACCAATATTGCAGAATCCTAATTTTCTCTCTATTCTCAGCTAAGCAATTGTCATCTTCTGACACTGTCAGTTTCAGCCGTGTCATCCATAAAAAGCAACATTGTTATAAAAAAAATGTACCTTTTGTAATCAAGCCAGCCAATCCAAACTATCAGTTACTGTAGCCTTTCAAATTGTATATAAATTATCGACATAAAAATAAAAAATAAAGAGTTTCAAAAAATTATTATTTTATTTCATAATAATATTATTTTTGTGAAAAATTGCATGTGGAAATTATCAATTCAGATCTAATTTGTTCTAGAAAAAAAATTGAACACTCTTGGAGACAACTCTGAAGTTCACAAGTATGTCATTCATACAGAAAAACAAACCGAAACCTTATGATTTCTTACTAACAATGTAAAATCAAAATAAAAGTTTAGTTGCCTGCCCCACTGATTAAAAAACTGAAGACGTGAAGCATAAATTGTTGTTTGAGGTTTGACAATAACATTATGTACTGTACATAATGTTATTGTCAAACCTCAAACTACTAAAATGTTGCTGTACAGTACAGCAACATTTTAGTAACGTCATATGAGTATTACACACATATTACGAAATAATTATTACGTTTTACGACTTCGTAACTGATTCAGTCATCCATCACCAAGTTTTCAGTATTTACGTATTTTATTCAACTTATGTTTAAACATATTATTGAATACCATGAAAAGAAAAAGATCAGATTTTCAAGAAACCTCACTGCTTAAGCAAAACTGTCAAAACATGGCCACAATTTCCTGCTATACGGGATCATATTAATTTTAAAAACCATCCGATAATAAAATTTCGTTTAATTTTTTTTCTAATTAGACAACCTGGACCAACCTTGAAATTTGAGGAGAAAAAGCTGCAAATTTGGAAATTAATTTGCCAATTTGAACAAGGCTGCATTTGGAAATACCGACGAAAGTTTTGCATACTTACGCTAAATCAAATGTAAAATAGGATGTCAGAGAAACCAAAGAAAGCTACATAGTGAAGCTAAAATGTTGTCAGAATCCGATAAACTATTTTCCAATTAAAAGTACCGATAAAATAAAAGTTGTTAACCAATATGTTTACGGTAAATAATAATGACCCTTGTCAATCTACTAGCTTGCATCAGCATGAATTAAATAAGACTGTCTTTCCTTTGCATCAAGGCAGTTTCGACACCTGTTAAATTTCTTCCTGATATATATTGATATTATTGATCAATGAAAGCTGCCACACAGTAAAATGCGTTTAAGAATTCAACTGCGGTCAGATTATTTTCTCCTTACAAATTGTTGCTCGAAGTATAACAATCGTTGCAGCTTCGCAAAAAGCAGATACAATGAACATTAAAATATTTGATAATTAAGTAAGAAGTAAATATTTTGGACTTAATCAATTGACAAAGTTATTAGTTGTCGAATGAAATACGCATTGAGAGGTAAGTGTAAATAATAGGAAATAAAGACTAATGTCTGCTGCTCTTTGTTCTCCAAAACGTTACAATACCAGCTGTAGCTCAGTTCTCAGTTGTGACAGCAGAAAAAAAGAATGAAGTCATTGTTACTGTTTTAACATTATATCACATATTATTATTATTAGTATTAGTATTAGTAGTATTAGTAGTATTAGTATTAGTAGGAGTTGTAGTAGTGGTGGTGGTGGTACTAGTAGAAGTAATGCCTTGTGGTAGTAGTGGTAGTAGTGGTAGTAGTAGCGGTAGTAGTAGTGGTAGTAGTAGTGGTAGTAGTAGTAGTAGTAGTGGTGGTAGTGGTACTAGTAGAAGTAGTGCTGGTGGTAGTAGTAGTAGTAGCGGTAGTAATAGTAGTGGTAGTAGTAGCGGTAGTAGTAGCAGTGGTAGTAGCAGTAGTATTAAACGTGGTAGTAGTAGCGGTAGTAGTAGTAGTGGTAGTAGTAGCGGTAGTAGTAGTGGTAGTAGAAGTGGTAGCAGTAGTGGTAGTAGAAGTGGTAGTAGTAGCAAAAGTGGTAGTAGTAGTGGTAGGGGTAGGGGTAGTAGTAGTGGTAGGGGTAGTAGTATTGGTAGTAGTAGTAGTGGTGGTGGCAGTGTTGCTGATGCTGATGCTGAAAGTAACTCAAAATGCTGTTATTGTAAAATGCCTGAATGAAGAAACAATTTGAAAGTTGTGTATACTTATTTACTTACTTATACTTTGCGAGATATGGGCGACTCATAAGGCTTGACAGCATGCTCCAACATGTTGTTTGCGGCCGTCCTCTCTTTCTTTTTCCCTCTGGTGTCCATGTTCTACAGCTATCATTTTGTGGCTTTCTCAGAGTATGTCCAATTCATCTTCTTCTCCTGCACCTTATAATCTCTCCTACTGGACTGGCCTTCGTCCTAAGGTAGAGCTCGTTGTTTGTGATTTTTGTGGGCCAAAAGATACGGAGAATCCTTTCAAGACATTTTCTCTGAAATATTTCTAATCTGGTGACATCTGTCCTTCATAGACTAGCATGGACATTACGTTGCGGTTATACACTCGAATCTTGGTCTTACTACTATATTGGTTTGACTTCTAGAGTAGGTTAAGCATGGCTAACGCATTTCTTACTAGACTCAGCCTATGTGTGATATCTTCAGTGGAGCCTCCTGTTTTGTTTATTATAGCACCGAGGTGTGTGAAGATGTCCACGTCTTCAACACTTCTGCCCTTGATCTCGATTGGGCAGTTTTTCTTGTGATTTAGTCTCAACACCTTGGTCTTGACTGTGTTGATTTTGAGACCGAGGTTTTCAGCATACTTAGCATAGCTTTTCAGTTTTTTCCTGCATATGTTGGTGCTTGCTGGATAGGAGGGCGATATCGTCTGCATAGTCTAAGTCTTCAAGCTGGGTGGTAAACTTCCATCTTATTCCTGTTTTCTTTGCCGTTGTTGCTTTCCTCGTGATCCAATCTACAGCAATAACGAAAAGGAAGCCTGACATCACACAGCTTGTCGAACTCCAATTTTTACAGAGAACCACTCTGACGCCTGACCGTTGACAATGACGCAACTACTACTTCCTCTGTACATTCCCTTCATGATTTCTATGGAGAGATCTGGAACTCCAAAATACTTCAGAATCTTCCAGAGGTTCTCTCTGTCGATGCTATCAAAAGCTTTACGGAAGTCAATAAAGTTAATGTACAGTGATGCTTGTCACTCAATGCACTCTTCGACAATATTTCGAAGTATGAAAATCTGCTCAGCGGTTCCGTGTCCTTTTCTATATGCTGCCTGCTTGTTTCTCAGTTTTTCTTCTGCTCCTTTCCTGATCCTTTCTAAAACAACTCTGCAGAAGTCTTTCCCATGTATGGAGAGCAGGGATACTACTCTACTATTGTCGCATTTAGCAAGGTCACCTTTCTTTGGTACTTTAGCTATCGTTGATTTCGTCCAGTCACTTGGCATATTGATGTTCTCTCTCACTTTTTCGAACATGTGTAGTAATCTTTTGCATGTGATCTTGCTTCCAACTTTTAACATTTCTCCGCTGATGTTATCTATTCCTGCTGCTTTATTGCTCTTCAACTTTTTCACCGCTTTCTTCACTTCCTCTTCTGTGAAGAGACCTGTGTTGATTTCCTCGGTGGTTTCAACATTACCGATCTCAAACACATCTTCCTCCACATTTTCGTCACGTTCATTCTCAATGCTTAATACTTCTTCGAAGTGCTCTTTCCATCTTTGAAGTATCTGACCATCTTCAATGAGTAGCTTACCAGTTTTGTCTTTTACACCACTTGCTGGTTGCTTTTTCTTGTTGCACAATAGCTTCTTAATCCTATACAGAGTTTCCATGTCATTGCTTTTTGCTGCATGCTTCACTTCTTCAGCAAGCCCATTTATCATCTTACGTTTATCTTCTCCGACCTTTTTCTTTACACTCTTGTCCATCTCACTATACTTCTGTTTTTTGATAGCACGAATTCTCTCTGATCTTACACAGTTTATCTCATTTTTCATTTTCTTCCTTTCGTCTATAGCTTTGCAAGTTTCACTGCTTATCCACTCTTTATACTCCTTCCTTTTCCTACCCAGAATGTTTTCGGCTGTCTCCGTGTAGATTGTGGTGAAATCTTTCCATTCTTTTTATATGTTTGCCTCATTCATGGCTGTTTCCATGCTCTCTTCCAGTGCTTCAAACCTGTTTTTCAACTGTACTGTGAATTGCTTTTGGATGTCTTTTTATTTCAAAAGTGCAATGTTGAATGTTGCCCTTCTGCTGGTGTTCTTGAGTTTGTGTCTTGAAAGCCTAAGCGTCACTTTGCCGACCACAATTTGATCAACAAATGATCAACAATTTTTTCACCTTTCTCATTCATGATGACTAAGCCTTCTTCCCCTAAAACTTTCTCATAGTTTTTATTGTTACAAACCCACTTTGGTATTTGCATCTCCCATAACGATCAGCATGTCATGCTTCGGTGTTGACTCAATCTATTTCTGTAGTTGTTCGTAGAAGTCATCCTTCTCCTTTCAATCCGCATCATTTGTAGGGCTGTAGATCTGAAAAATGGTGGTTTTTACATATTTGGAGTTGAATCTAGCACTAATGATCCTTTCATTCACTGGACTCCACTTGATTAGACATTTCCTAGTCTCAGGGCTCAACATGATTCCTACACCTCTGTGATGTTGTTCATCTCACCAAGAATACAGTACAAACTCTCCGATGTTGACCTTCACTTCGCCGAAGCCGGCCCAGTTTGCTTCGCTTATGCCCTGTATCTC
Organism: Morbakka virulenta; assembly: GCA_003991215.1. Classification (NCBI taxonomy): domain Eukaryota; kingdom Metazoa; phylum Cnidaria; class Cubozoa; order Carybdeida; family Carukiidae; genus Morbakka; species Morbakka virulenta. The sequence continues at coordinate 450,412 of RDPX01000263.1, forward strand.
TAGTTGATATTTCCTCATTTCCCTTGCTATTATTGCGGTTTTCCCGGTGGCGTACATGGTTCTTGCGTTCCAACCTCCTACACGGATGTATTTTTTTGGTTTAGAAGTGATCTCATGCATGTCNATCTAGCACTAATGATCCTTTCATTCACTGGACTCCACTTGATTAGACATTTCCTAGTCTCAGGGCTCAACATGATTCCTACACCTCTGTGATGTTGTTCATCTCACCAAGAATACAGTACAAACTCTCCGATGTTGACCTTCACTTCGCCGAAGCCGGCCCAGTTTGCTTCGCTTATGCCCTGTATCTCTAGATGATATTTCCTCATTTCCCTTGCTATTATTGCGGTTTTCCCGGTGGCGTACATGGTTCTTGCGTTCCAACCTCCTACACGGATGTATTTTTTTGGTTTAGAAGTGATCTCATGCATGTCGTCTTCAGGCTGGAGACTTTCCGTTGGCTCCAGCCGTCATATGCGTGTCTTCCCATCTGAGGTCGTTATCTTCATGGATTTCACACGACACGGTTCTGTGACCATAGATAGTTTTTTTTGCTGTCCAAGTTTCCGTAATCGGTGGTTGTTTTACGGGAAGGGGTGATTTGCCCCTTGCCCAACCCTCCTCCTTTCTCATTCGGGCTTGAGACCGGCCATGGCAGAGTTGAAAGTTATATATACACATACAGAAATAAAATCTGAAATACCTCTCAGGCACTAAAGTTCTAAAAATTTCTCTGAAGTAAGAACAGTTGATCCCTGTGTATATTATACTAAATTAAGGTTTTTCTATGTATTCTTATTTTTCTCACTGTTTTCTTTTTGATTTGTAACTTGAATTTTTTTGTGACATACAGATAGCTCGGCGAGCCTTCTTACCTCCTACCAAAGAGTAATACAAACAACATAACGTGTTATTTTAACTTGCTTATTCACGTCGCTGCCACAAGCTCTTCCGAATTAGAAGAAAGGCTGATAAAAACGATACTGTTCGTAGAAAAGTAAGAGATGTGACGGTGTTAGTTAAGGTGAATAACCTTCTTTTACTTTTCTTCTTCTACTTCTTGTAGTGCCCAATCGTATGCCATAGGTTATCAGTTTATGCCAATCGTTTCTGCTAACCAAATTCAACCAAAGTTGAATTCCCACTCCATTCTGCAATTTTCTGGAGAATTGTCATCTCCTACCTTTCTGTTGCATTTTTGTTTTCTGCTTTTCCTGCAAGTATTAACCTCTATGTTCTGTCTTTCCTCATGCAGTGCTCGAGAAACTGTAACTGTTGTTTCTTCATTCTTTTCACCAGCTTTCTTTCACTGCCTGTTTTAATTAGAAACTATTAATTGGTTGTTGAACTTATCAAACTTAATCTTAATATTCTCTGAATAAGCTATTTGTGTTTGGAATTAGTATATTGTTCCTCTATTGTTTTTATTAAATTTTGTCTTGATCTTTGGTTATACTGTACTCAGTAAATTCAATAAAAAAATTACTGTTATTGATATTATAAATTACTGTAATGCATATTTGTCTAGGTGATGGATTGTCTTATAGACAATTCAAGGACAGCACTACAAGAAGTAAGAAGCTAATGGTAATAGAGGTAAACCTCTAGGCTTATTATCGGCACAAAGATGACATTTTTCTTTGCTGGTGTTGTTCTACTAGAACGGCTTTTGCAAGAATTTTGCTACAACTTGGGTTAAAGGGAAATTTTCTTCTTTTACTCTGCTAGTACTTCAGCCTATAAACAGTGGCTCTTGCCCTGCAAAATATGTGTCAACAGCAATATCAAATCTCAGGATCCTACCCAAGAGTCCTTGCAAGATCATTGTTTTCTTTATTGCATCTTTCGTGATGTCACAATCTGTGCCCGCCATTCTCTGGTATTTATGGAATAAATGTACAATGCTACAACTTTAGGAATAACAATAGTATGCGTTCTTGCAGCTGGCCAATTGCCCCAACATAGTGTTGTTTTCATTCCAAATAATACTATGAATTCTGTGAATAGTATTATCCTTCTTATCATTTTACTACATTAATTCAATCTAACCAAGCAGAGATTTGAACACAAAGCTTTAGAAATTGTACACTGACATTTCTTTTTTTTTCGATTTTGATTTACCTAGGGTTATATTCCCTGGTATTGAAGTAAACGTTAGAAATGGAGGCATATTTAGCCAATAAGCATTATAGCTTCGTTTTGTGTATTTATTGGTACTTCTTTTATATTTTAGTAGTAAAGCTGCAATTGAAAACTTTTATCAGGAAACTTTGCTACCTTTATCTCAGATTTGAGCAAATGGTAGGAAATATCTGCAAACAAAGTATTTTAATTTTTCTCGAAATCAGAAGCACTAAGCACCCACACAGTACCTTATGGCTGACAACTGAACGGATAACATATTTGTAACAAGAAAGCCGACACGATTAGAACTGGCATATTCATTTCCGGAACAATAAAGAGTGACTCATTTTTTAAGAGTTTCCATTTGAATGTTGTTTATTATCAGCTTTACACAATCGGATTAGATATCCTATTTCGTAAACTTAGCTTTTTAAGAAAATATCTCTAGAATGAGATTTAATATCGTTAATCTTGTTGGTATCATCTACACAGATTTCAAATTATTCTTTAGGTGCACAAGTTTTCCCTTTGTTAGGCCTAAACTGTCTGTTTTAGGCTGCAAATGTGTTTCAGCCTGTCCATAGATTTCCCTGTTTAATTTAGTCGTTAGGTAGGTAACTCATCTCACCTAATATAGCTTTCAAAGTGGTTGCAAGATTTTGAAATCCAAAACGTGTCCTGTTTCTTTAGTGAAAGTAATGTTTACACCAGTCATGCTGAACAAAATGTGCCCACATCGTTTAACATCAACCTCAGAGGCTTTTTCAGTCTTGTTGCTCAAGGCACGTAAACATGGGAGTTGAAAATATAGATGAAACCAGATATAAAAATCTTATACTGATCTTAATGTGATGAGTATATATGTATTATTAATCACCAACTAGCAGTCATATTAATATATCAGACTTAAATGGTTGTCAAATAGCCCCATCTACACTTGAGGTGAACTATCTGAAACCATGTGCAATATTGGAATTTCGAAGTCTTGAGGAGTTTACAAGGTTGATTGATAGTAGAATGGGTATATATCATGAGTATATATGTATTATTAATCACCAGCTAGCAGTCTTATTAATATATCAGACCTAAAAGGTTGTCAAATAGTCCCATCTACACATAAGGCAAACTATTTGAAACCAAGTACTATACTGGAATTTCGAACTCTTAAGGAGTTTACAAGGTTGATTGGTAGTAGAATTGCCATATAATTAGCCCCAATTAAGAACGTTAGCAAATAGTAACCAAATATTCTTAAGTTTTCTACAGGCTTTAATTTTGTACAAATGTCAGGAAAAAATGTAAATAACCATTATTCAGTACGATTTCTTCATTTTAGTACTTCCATATAAAAAAAACATTATAAGAGCTTAATGGAATATTAATTAGGCCTAAAAAGGGAGGATTTCCCAAAACAGCTATGTTTCGATCCAAACTACGTAATGATATGGAATTGTGAAACGGGTAGTGCAAACCAGTCAAAAGTTCAGCTATATATCAATTTATCTTACAGGTGTGGATTGCAATTAACTCAGAGGTGGTACCCAAAATAGTAAAATAGAAATAAGTTGGAATCGTACTTTAACTTGACCAAGGACAGAGTTCTCTTTTTTAAATTACTTTGTTGATGCAGTTCTTATTACTGTATAATTTATTGTTATTGATATGCCTGGTAGTAGTAGTAATAGTAATATTTTTCGCGATTGTACCAGAAAAAGTAATGTGGGATATGACTTTATTCTTAACTCTAAACATCACATTTTTCTTATTTTTCTTAAAACCAATCTGCCATGTCAATCCATTCAATTAAATAAGCTCTCATTCAATTCCTTATGGTTTGCTAAAGAAGACAGAATTACCCAAAAACTACAATTAACAATATGGAGGAACAAAGCACGGTATGAAAAAACAGAATTAGGTTTCAACTAGTGTCTGTAACTAATAGTAATAGTAATAGTAATAGTAATAGTAATAGTAATAGTAATAGTAATAGTAATAGTAATAGTAATAGTAATAGTAATAGTAATAGTAATAATGGGGATAGTAAATTTGAGGTTTAAATTACAACAAAGGCAAAATTTTGCAAATACATTTTCTCCCCTTTGGTAAAGGAAGGGGGTTGGCAAGGGAAGACCAATGCTAATGACGATGAAGGGTAACACTCTGATATCTATTTTTATTTTTAAACTTTAAATAAATAAAATACTATTATTATTTCATTTTCTCAATTATTACTATTTTTATTTCAGTTATATACCCGAATTCAATTACATCATTTTGAAAATTGCTCTGATTTTGAATTCAATTCCTGACAAAAAGTGGAAGAAATATCAAGTAGTCGAATTAAATAAACCTATTTCCGGAAAATGTTTTTACAGTGTCCTGTGTTCACCTTCACTGTTTATTTTGGGATAAAACCTGACAATTTAAACCTTTCTGTTCTCCTATTCGCCAGCTTTCGTGTTATATAGTTTTTATAACCAAGCTTTGTGATACCTACATTTTAACGCCTAAAACAGTTGTCTATTTTATGAAAAACAGAAAACATTTTGTCTTTACAGTCTTTTTCAAAGGGTAAAAGAGTACTCGCCGAGGAAGCCAGGGTTTTTTTCGCATAAAAGCTACACAAGGTCAAAGGGAAAAGGCAATTTTTTAAAACTTCTAATGAAGAGTATTTTAACGGCTACGTACTCGTTCTGGTAGATGCAAATCTGTCATGAAACAAATAGGATTATCGACATCTGACACCTGCAGCTGTAATGAGACATAGACTATGGACCACCTTCTGCATTGTCCCGACGTCCCAAGTTGCAACTTTGCTGACTTAGAGGAGCCTACTCCATCGGCAATATCACGTGCCCGCTACCGGCCAGAAATGCTGTAGCCGAGACACGAAAACGAACGAAGTAAATGAGAATCCCTTCCTAGTTAATAAGGGTTACTATCTCTAATTGAATTTTTCTTTTAAATAGGCACTTTTGAAAGTATTAGAAAAAGCAATAACTGGTACATATTTATCAAAGTATTACTATTGTTAATCTCTTTCCTAAGTCGTCCGTTTAATGATGTCTGTGTTTAAGCCATAGTTTTAGTTACCGGATATAGATGTTGGCAATGTCTAATCCATTGCTGAAACAGCAATGGATAGTACAGTACTCATTATCACGATATCGGAAGTCATGTAACGCTATTGTCACAACTCACTGGTTACAGTTTGGTCGCCTTACAATTTTAAGCATCAAGAAAGAATTTCTACACACTCTCTCAATCACGCAAATTTCATTAATCTGGCACAGAATAGTGGAAATATTTTACAATAAAGTCTACATCCTGTAAAATATAGAGGAATAAATATGAAAAGAAACACATTACTTAGTTAAAATCAATAATGTTCTACAACGTTTTTAAAGAAATTTAAACTGTCATTTCTCTAGCATACTTAGAAATCTAATTTGACTTCTGGTTTTACTCGTAAATATTGGACATGTCAATACACTTACTCAAATACGAAGAAGTTAAGAAAAAAATGTGATATTATAGTTATTTTGCATCAGTTTTTCAGACAAAATGATCAACATATGGGCCACCTATCGCCAGGACATTTCTTAGGAAACAGATGGAGAAGTTTACCAGTTTAGCAGTCAGACAGACAAAAATTCCAAACAAGCTTATGATATAGATGTAAGAGCTTTATCATGTCATGAGACGTAAGCTTTTTCCGAGCTACGTTTCGATAGATACTTCTCCCATAGTCAGGCTGAAGTATCTCTCGAAACGTAGCTCGGAATAAGCTTACGGCTTATAACATGATAAAGCTCTTACATCTATGGCTTCCTCTGAGTCCATAAAGTTCAGAATTTTCAAAGCTTATGATGTATTTCTGTTTTGAAAAAATACGGACATAGATAACATTTTTTTGAAAAAAAATGGGTCAGCAAACAAAACACTAGACATTTTCTAACTTTATGTACTGATAGCAATTTATTTATGATGTGAAAGCTTTGAAGAAATATTTATGTTATACTGAAAGATGATGGGAGGGGTTTGATTGGTATTGAGAATGCTATTAGAGCTAAAGAAAGCAGTCATGTTTGTTATCTGAAAGGTAGTACAGAAGAAATGTTAGAAATGGTAAGAGCCCATAGGCATTGAAAAGTTGAAGAATCGGATGATCTAATTCAGAATTGGTACGATTAAAGGCTTCATGGTCGATATGAAAGGGATAAAGATGATGTGAAATGGAATGAAAAATGGTTATGGTTGAGAAACGAGATCTCAAAATTCCCACAGAATCATTGATTTGCAATGCTCCAGAGAATTTCTTAAGAATCTATTACTTGAACTTCCATATTGATAAAACGGCTGCATTATTTCTGTGTAGACTGTGTCACAAAAAAGGCGAAAGTGTCATGCATATAGCAAATTAGCTCAACGGGAATTTAAACGCTGACTTTACAATACATCAAGATTTATTCACTGGGTATTATGTGGCAGAGCAAGCCTAGAAAGAGCGAATGCATGGTACAAGCAAACGCTTGAAGAAATTGGTAAAAATGACAACTATAAGAAATTATCACCCAATATGACCAGAGTATTGCTGAAAGGAAGCTTAATATTGTGATTATTATAAAGAAGAAAGAAGTAATAATAGACTTTACAGTGTCAGGCGATAAACGTGTCAAAGAGAAAGAAAAAGTGAAAATAGAGAAATATCGAAATCTACAACACGAGATCATTAGGATTTGGAATTTGAAGAAATCTGGAGTTATCCCATTTATGCTTAAGGCGCTAGGGAGTATGTACAAGAACTGTGGAAACTATCTTCAAAAGTTATCGATCGATGCAAAACAAAGTGAAAGTAATTAAAAAAACAGCACTGTTTGGTACTGCAAGGAGCTGAGAAAGGTCCACTCAATTTAAGAGCAAGGAAAGAAAAAGTCTTAAACCTTTGATAGCTCGTCGCTGTCTGCTTTTAGATGTAGTCTACTTGGAAGATCTATCTTGTAAATATAATTTTTAAAAAATTATAATGTAATAATGTACATACTATGAATAATCGAGATTGGACGGAG
>RDPX01000263.1:462785-498891 GCA_003991215.1 Morbakka virulenta
TCAGCCTCGTTTCACAAAGGGGGTCAGAACAACAGGTGTGATTTAAATTAGTCCTGAGTAAATGCTACTTTTACTAGATTTACCTTATTTTCTGTCTTTTTAGTTGTTTTATGCTAAATAAATTTCACTTACGCTCAAAGCACGGTTACTCCCAAATTAAGTAAAATGATGCACAGAATGTTGTTACCTTTAAGGGTAGCTGGAAGGATCGCTAGCCAGCGTGTACGTCATGTGTTAGACCATAATATGCTGATTCCCGAAATTGGAATATCTTCATTCTTACCTGTACAGTCAATGAAATTTTGTGATAACGCTCCAAAGTATTTCATGGGGAAACGAATTGAGGAGGTAGTTGAAAATCCCTATCTTTATGAGTATATTCTTCTAACAATACAGGCATACGACGAAGCAGTTATTGACTCGTATCTGCATTTTGTTCAGAATGCTGCAAAGATGACAAACGTAAACCTCACTAAGATTTTTAGTATGCCGGCAATTAGACAGAGTTATAGAACTCGTAATGATCCAAGAGAAAGTGAAGCTTATAAACAGGAATTCACTTTAAAAAAGTATCAACGTATCGCCGAATTCAAGGACGTAAGCGAAGACAAATGTGATGTCATCCTGCAGTATTTAAGAGAAAGCTTACCCAGTGGGGTTGATTTGAAATTTCAGTTAAAGCGATGGGAAGAACTTGTTGCGCCAGATCACCCATCATTAAGGAAACCAGAAACCAAAGCGTACACTGGAAAAAGCTGATACATCCGTGACGTGTTTGATGTAGCCTTTCAATGTACTTAGGTATGGAATGGTAATTGACCTGTAGAATGAAATTTATGCCAGGCTTAACCTTTAAAAGTTATAAAGTCGATCTTCTGAATAGCTATTGCATTAATAAAGTGTATTTTACGAGTAAGAAACGAAGCAGAAATTTCGGCAATTAAAGGGATTTATTTCGCAAAGCGTCTTTGCAATGAAGATAAGCCATTTGTATTTGTAGCTGACTGAATTAGAGAACTTCTAATTTTTTACTGTTCAAGAATGGAGAACAAGAATTTGAGGTGGCTTAATGTACATTTACAAAATATAGGCCTTACTAATTTTTTGCTTTCAGTACTGTTGAAAAAAGGGAATTATTTTTTAATAAAAATACTGGTTCAGTTGACTCTTGCCGTGTTTTTGACATGGCATTCGTAAGCTCCTGCCCATACTGTGTAGGCTTTTGAGGCAATACCCCATCCAACCATTTAAAAATTAGTGACAAAGAGGTAAGTGAAAACCCATCTTACATTTTAGCTGCAAATCTGATACTTAGGAGGAAGAACAGATCCTAAGTCTTTTATGGACCTCTGGTAGCAATGTCTGATGGATGCCTCATACTTGTATTGATTGTGCTGAATGGTTTAAAAAATGATAATTTCAGGGAGTGAATATTGAATTTTAATAGNGGGTGGCTTAATGTACATTTACAAAATATAGGCCTTACTAATTTTTTGCTTTCAGTACTGTTGAAAAAAGGGAATTATTTTTTAATAAAAATACTGGTTCAGTTGACTCTTGCCGTGTTTTTGACATGGCATTCGTAAGGTCCTGCCCATACTGTGTAGGCTTTTGAGGCAATACCCCATCCAACCATTTAAAAATTAGTGACAAAGAGGTAAGTGAAAACCCATCTTACATTTTAGCTGCAAATCTGATACTTAGGAGGAAGAACAGATCCTAAGTCTTTTATGGAGTGAATATTGAATTTTAATAGCCATACATGCAAAATTTAACTGGTACTTTGATAAAGTTTATGTCACATCAGCTTTTAAAACTTGTATGACACTGGAATAAAAAACAAATATTGAAAAGCCCATTGCTTACACCCCATGTGACTAGTAAAGAAGAAATACATTTTAAGTAAATATATTGATTGGTTATTCATATTCTAAACTGACCTTTTTTGCATTATTGTATATTTTTTTCATTTAACCTGCTTTCTGCTGTAGGTATTATATAACAATTGACTGTAAATCAAGAGTACAATACCATTGAATAAAAAAATTGGTCTTGTTTGTCTACTCAAGCATCTACTGTCATGTAACAGGATGTGTATGATATATTTTTACTGCTGCAGGTGGTACAATTTGTGTTTATTTACCTTGTAAAGATTTGAAATTATCCAAGGGGTCTAAAAGATTCAGAGCATAAAAATTAGTTTTTGTACCAAATACACAAATTTTAAAGGGTATTAAAGGGAAAATTTGTTTTGCCTTCAGGACAGTGTCGAGTGTGATAAGACAAGACAAGAGAAATGGTGTACCATTTTGTTATTTAAAATATTTAGGATGTTGACTCCCTGAACAATAGCATGTTGGCATGCTTAATATGATCAATAATATTTGACTGCCCAGTATTTTGATTTTTTCTTCCATGCCCTGTTGGTAGGGATATAATTTTGTGTTCATCTTATGTCAGGATTATTTACCCTAACTATACAAGAATTTAAATGCACATGGACTGACTGCTGCTTTTTTTTTAAAAACTGTCTTGTAACCTAAGAGCCAAGTTACAATGTAAGTGCACCAAGGTATTGAAGTTCAAGGTCAGTCCATTGATAAGGACTCTTTTCATTGGAAATTTGAAACTATTACCATAGATTTGCATATTTTTTACAAAATTATGAATTATTATTTTACACAATATGTCTTTAGGGATTTAGAATGCACTTCTAGGATCATTTCAACAGAAAAAGTCATAAAAACATTTTAATCATAGTAGACTATCCTTCATTGCATGCACACTGATAGCCATTACATCAAGACATAAGAAATGTATGCTTGTTGTAAAATGGAAAAGTCATTTATTTTTTAAATATGACCAAATTGGGCTACAATGGTACATAATCAATTTCATGAAATTTGGAAATGCATTTAACATATGAACATTGACATAATTTGCTGTTTTCTGAACAACTTTTTATACCAAAAGAGTTGATTTCAAAACTGCTGGTACTCCTTTCACCATTTGGGAGGTAGCTGTTTGTAATATATTTAATAAGGACTTTGCATGGGAAACAAAAATAATCAGTTTTTACACACTTGAGCTGTTTTTAATGAGGACATACCAACCAGTCAATGGTTTGTGTGATAGTAGAGAAAGAAAACAATGCCATCCACACAATGAAATAAGTTAAGTAAAATATGTCAGTAGATAATATGCTTACTATGCTTGAAGTAAATTCTGCAGTCATAACTATGCATGTATTAAACAGCCTCACTATTTTAAATCTCAAAAGGAGAATCTTACAGGTGGAAAAATAATGGTAAATCAAGACTTAAATGAAAATTATTTTTTTGAACACTAAAGTGAATTCTTTCTTACATATTATGTGTCACGTGTGGAATCTCACACCTGGAACAATACCCCTTACTTTTTAGTAACCCATGTTTCATTTAAAAGTTACTTTAACTCATAACTTTTCCTTGTAATTTCTTTTAAATATGGTCTTGACAAAAGAATAATATTGTCAAAGCTAATGCAATTTTAAAGAGTTTTGTTGATGAAACTGGAATTTGCAGAATTCATCACAGAAATTGTGGTTTCTGCATATCACATTCAAAGGAAGGTTTGGATGGGAATCAGAAACTCCAAACAATTATGAAGATCAGTTCTTTTGTTTATCATGTCAACTTCTGTGCCTAATAAATGCAAATGCAGTATTATATTCAATCTAACTTTTTAAGGCAGTATAAAGTAAACTCAGTTCTATTTTAGCTTCCACATCCGGAACTTTTGAATTGGCCCTACATTAATTTCTTGACCTTACTAATGGGGGCTTTAAATTGTCTGATATATTTATAAAAGTTGATTTTTAAATATCTTTTTTTCTCTTGTGTCATACCTTTTTTCTGTGCTACATTTCCAGAGATATTTCAACCATCTTCAGGTTGACAATAGGAGAATATCTCTCGAAATGCAGCTCAGAAAAAGTTTATGACTCAAGACATGATACAGCTCTTACATCTATGGCTTCCCCTGAGTCCATAAAGTCCAGAACTTTCAGCATCTTTTTTATGTCATGGTAGATAGTAGCTGTTGTCTGAGAGTATTGTTAGCTGCTTAGCACACATCAACAACATTTCCTAAGTACTAAGTATCAAGAAAATTATGCAATAGTGTTTTGTTTAGGATTTTCTTTACTTCAGTATTGATGTTCTTTAATGGAATTTCTTTCCCATTAGCTTCTTTATCTTGCTTTTCCCCTTTCATCTACCTATGGGGAACAGTTGACCAAACAGTTGGTCCTTATAAAAGCTAAGTGTGGAAGACATTGAAACTAGAAATAGATAGCCCCCCTACTAATATTTTTCCATTTTGTCCCATACATTTGTGTGATATTAGCAGGAGGGTAGTGTCCTACTGGCTCATTTGGAGGCCCTTGCACCTCCCATACTCCTCACATTTCCACCACAATGTGTTTCTTCAACTAAATTTTGGAAATGTGATACTACTTTGAATTGCTTCAATCTTGCTTTGCTGAATTCATGCCTGACTCTACTACACAAAACTTTGAATTAAAAGCTGACTTTTTACATATGTTGAAGATAATTACTTAATTACTCAGTAATTAAAACAATTACCCAGTTAGTCTACAAATGTCAGATTAGTGCATTTTTGATACCTACCTGTATACAAAATTTCATTACAATATCTTGAAGAGCAGATTTGTGCAACCGATTTTAATGCTGAATCAACCCTTACCCCTTTGTGATTGAGGTATGGGGTAGAACATTGGTAGTTGTGTGTGGAATGGTCAGCTATGTCCAAACTTTGGCAGAATATAGGCCTACTGACTTGATTCACTTGCCAGCAGGACAATTAACAAGCATTGTTGTGTATTTATGAAGCATCTTACTGTATCCATCACTTAGAGTAAATTTGAGTCGGCCATAAAATTTCTTGTTTTTTATTGAAACATGCCCCATTTGGTCAAAGATCAACATTGACTGATTTCTGAAAGTCATGTAGTTTTCCCAGCACCTAATTAGTTCCTTTTTATTGAAGAAAATACTGTTAAATGTTTTATTTACTCACTACCTAAAACTTCCAAATAAAATTTGTTAACTATGAACCTTTAAATAATTTCAATAATATCATCCCCAAAATGTATACAATACTGTCACTGTTTCATGAGCTATGTATTCTGAGCTTTTAAAATTTATGACAACTAATCCATTCATAAAACATGTGAGATACATTGTGCTTTGTGATCCTGCCCATTAGCTAAGAGAAGACCAAGGAAGTAACTTTGTGGAGGTAAGAATAACTTAGAGCACCTGAAGGAAGAGATGCACAAGAGTGGTAAGTTGACCAATTTTCTCATGGGACAATGTGTGTTTGTTTGTATCTCCCTTGTTCAAGTCATATGGGAGGTATTTAGGAGGACCAAATTCAGTGAGTGCATTATGTCTTGAATGCTATTTAACAAGTTGCTACAGGTTCTCTTGATACCACTTCACTTAGAACTTCTATGTATGAGGCTCTGTCCTTGGTGAATAGTTTCCCTCTTTCTGTTCAGGGCAAATACCTCAATGGGGTATGAGCTAATTCTTTTAACCATCTGTGGAGGTAAAAACATTCATTCCAAGACCATCTACTCTTTTCTTTAGACATACCATCATTCAAGGAAGGCTTTGCATCAGTATATAAGAATAATACACACATTTAAGCATTATAACTACATGTACATATTATTCATTTCATTTATAGTTGCCTTATTTATATAATAGAAAATGGTAACATTTTTAATCTTTCAGAAATATGTAAGAACAGTAGTAGTTCATTTAAAAAAGATGAAGTTTGTTTTACAAGAAATATTTCTTTAATGAAACCCCCCATTTATTGCAGTCTGTTACATATTTTAATTTCATACATTTCTATCTCCCTGTCACTTATTAACTCCTTCCTTCTATTCTGTAAACGAAGGCAAGAGCAAAGTAATGACTATATCTGATTCTGTAATACCACCTATAAGAGTTAAAGGGAACCTTCTCAAGTTTGTGGTTAAGTTCCCATACATTGGGAGCATTATTACCAATACTGGAGAGGTTGATTCAGACATTAACAACAGACTGGGAAGAGCCATGGCCACATTTCGATCCATGTCGAGAATCTGAAAGTTGAGGCAGTGAAACCTGAAGATAAAACTACAACTTTATTCTGCTATAGTTGTCTCCACAGCCCTTTATGCAAGCAAAACGTGGAAAACTAACAAATCCAACGAGCAGAAACTAGACGCTTTCCATCAGTGCAATGTAAGAAATTTTGGGAGTATCATGGAGAGATAAAATAACAAATGAACAAATACTGAGGAGAACAGGACAAAGAGAAATGTGTAAGCTGGTAGAGGAGAGAAGATGGAGATTGGCTGGACAGGTGCTAAGACTTCCAGAAGGAAAGCGAAAAAGAGGCATACCAGTGAAATTCTGGGAAGCCACCTTCCAGGAGGACCTTCTCTCCAGGCAAATTTACATTTGCAATTTACTGGTCCTGCCCGAGGACCGTGACCTATGACGTCTTCTTGCTGCCCAGTGTCTCAGCAGAGACTGGAGGACCTAAGGTCTAAGGTAGGTCCTTCTATTCTGGTCTCGAGATTAGAGAATTTCCTTAGGAGGATTTTCTCCACCAAATGGGTGAAGAAAATGTTAACACTTTGCTAACAATTTTGTTACTATTGGAAGAATACCTTACAGGAACCTAACAAATGGACCATGCCAACCAGGTGACAATCACTTTTAAGGATTAGATTGTAGTCTAAGGCTGATGGAAATTTTCTATGATNGACGTCTTCTTGCTGCCCAGTGTCTCAGCAGAGACTGGAGGACCTAAGGTCTAAGGTAGGTCCTTCTATTCTGGTCTCGAGATTAGAGAATTTCCTTAGGAGGATTTTCTCCACCAAATGGGTGAAGAAAATGTTAACACTTTGCTAACAATTTTGTTACTATTGGAAGAATACCTTACAGGAACCTAACAAATGGACCATGCCAACCAGGTGACAATCACTTTTAAGGATTAGATTGTAGTCTAAGGCTGATGGAAATTTTCTATGATTACAAAAACTTTACCGAAATTACAATGGATTTTTAAGGAAGGTAAAGTTTCTTGTAGTATAGCAGATTGTTATTTGGACTCTCAAGGAAGGAGAACAAGAAATCCAGCTGTGTTTGGAAAGACTCGTACATGGATTAACTCTCTTGTTGAAGTCAAGTAACTTTCCTAAGAAATAATTTATACAGAGAAGAAATTAATTGTGAAGACGGACTATTTTGTAATCTTGGTATTTGACGTGTGCATTTTTATGTTGTTATTGACATTGATTTAGTATTGGTTAAGTACATCACAAGTGATGTAGGATTTTTCGTGTTAATAAGCCTTTTCCCATAAACCAGAGAACTGTAGCATCTTTCTTTCACACAAAACTTGGTTTACTTTTGCTTTTCGTGTTTCATGGTGCGTTTCCATTTTATTTTGTTGAAAGACATTATTTATATTTGATTCATCATTTCTGTCAGCAATTGTCATATTAAGAGTAATAATTGTATAAGAATTAATATCCAAATAAAACAAACGTAATACCTAATTCAGTAAAAGGAGCCGGTTCTCTTGATAGAAAATAAAATAAGAAACAAGTAAATATACCAGATTGTGACAGAACTTTGAGATGAGCATATATGCTACTAGTCTGTAGCCAAAGTTTTGCATTGTTTTTACCTAAACATTGTTGATGCCTGTTTACAATTTCAAAGTACTTATTATTTACTAATTTATCGTTGATTGTGCCCTATCTTGATGTACCGATAACTTTTCATTATTTTTCTGCCATTTTGATTACTTTGTCATTTAACAATTTGTATTCACTGATAAAGGGAGCAGACTTATTAGGGAGATGGTAATTTTAGTTTAATTTGAGTTTATATTTCATGCTAAACGGATAATTGTTAAGGGTTTACATCCTGATTTATCTTCTGGTTTTTTCTGACCTGCGATCATTGTAACCTTTCTTTCTCTCATTATTTTGTCATTTCAATTGCTAGCACTGGCCTGCCTTTAAAAACTTATTTTCAAAGCTCCAAGGTTTTTCAACTGATTTGTGAATTTATGGGTGCTCTGAATCCAAAAATAACATCCATTTTCTTTGGTCAAGTCAAGTTTTTGAGATGTGATTAGGGCACGTTTTGACCCTTGAAAAGTACTCAGTTCAAGAAAAACAGGGCTGAGCTAACCCAATCTTTGCCCTATCTCAGAAACGGGAGCAAACTCAATCTGAAAACGAAACTTCCTCTGTTTTCAACTTGAAGAAGCTGAGACTGAAACTTTTGTCGCTTACACCTAGAAGGTCATTTGGTGTTTAGTAGTGCTAAATTCCAGCTAATGTGACTTGAAATCACAAGGAACAGATGTAGTGTTTATTTGTTATTTTAGATCCACAAAGAATGGATTGCAAAGGTATAAATCATCCTGACAAGTTCTGTTACATATGTGAAAATGTGATTCTTCCTGGCCGCCTTGCAAAAATAACTAATTTTGGAAGAAGGCATATCGTGCTTACTTTGAAGTTATGCTTGGAGACCAGGACAAGGCATTTGCATCCCATGTTAGCTGTAGAACATGTGTTGATTTTTTTTTCACTTTGATGGTATCTATGTGAACATTTAGGCTGTTCATTAAATGACTGTATTCTATTCAGCATCAACTGCAAACAGTAAGATCAGTGTAGAGTCACAAGAGATCGTCGAAAACTGAAATATGTTCATATTAGTCTGTCAAAAAAGACATGGAAGTGAAATTCATTAAAATAGTCCAAACACTGTGGAGTCACAGAGAATATCTAAAAAAATGACACAGATTATCATGTGGTTCAGTTAGTTAAATGAAGTTAAGAATCGTGGGTGCTCAGAAGCCAACCTAAGTCACCCTATGTAAAAAGTGAGATATTAAAAAGGGAATGCAATATTTATTGACACACTTTATTTGTTACTGCAAAGGGAAGAAACTTAAGATAAACTTTATCTTACGTGACTAACATCAAATAGCAATATGTCACAACGCGACGCGACTTTAAGAAACGCATCCACACGGAGGAAATACATGATGTAGTCTATTCAATGTGGAAGTGAAAATTCACTATATTGATAACGATTTTTCAACACCATTGAGTGTTTGAAGTTCTTTATAATTTACTTGTTTTTCTGTGTTTTAAAAATTTTATAAATTTCCTTTAACCTCAGCTTATTTCCATCCCGCTTTACTAAGTTACGCCAAAATTTCAATCCAAATAAGATAGAGCGAGATTGCCATGCCCTTTTTATTTTGTGTGTTTTGTATAAAAAAGGATTTAAAAGTTGGGTTTTCTTGCCATTTTTTGCCACATTTCGATGCGTTTTGAAGACTGTCAAGGAAGCTACCCAACTCAGTTTCTGATGTGCCTCAAAATGTGGGTTAATTCTTCCTTGTTTTGGATCAAGTGAAGGTCGCATCTTTCAGTTTACGAGTGGCTTTCGGCTACACTTCTAGTAAAGAAATTTTTCTTTGTGTAGGAAGTCGATATTATTCAAATATTATGATTTAGTGACATGTATGATGGAACGGTATAAAACTGAAAAGAAAGCAACGGAACAGTAACTGATAATAGTTTGTTGCACATTGGAGAGGCTTTTTTATTTCAACCCTACGAACATAAGAAGATTGAATCTAGTACTTAATTTCACATCCTTATGAAACATTAGCCCTAAACGTAGCCCGTGTTTGTTGCCGCTAGTTACTTCAAGTATATTAAAAAAAAAATTTGTTGTTTTTTGTGGTGTCGGATGCGCGCGACATGTCAATGCCTCGTATCGCAAATGCTATTTTTAAGACAGGTCAGTAAAGATAAAGCCTAAACTATCCCCGTGGCAATTTTTCATTGCTTGAAACAAGTGTAGAGCGTCAATGAAAGCGTCACTTGTGCTTCTAATTGTAGCAAAAATTAAGCGAGGGTACCATTTGTCTTTCAGCTGCCAAACGTTGTGGTGGAAGACTCCATTGTTTGTTTTCGTTTGGTGGTCAAAGTATCTTTCCCCATCTGGATTATCGATTTTTATTTTCCAAAGAAGGCATTTATTAGCTGTACAATTTTGCCAACAACGTTGTCCTTGAGATGTTGCTATGATTTGGGTGTAGATTTTCTGGATCCGCGGTGAGCCTGCTCTTCAGAAAGGATGTTGCTGTTATTATGTCATATTTTGTGATCTATTGATTTGGAGGTATGGTGGACCCACTGAAATGTTGCAGAGATTGCCCTTCAGGGTTGATAAGTAAGCTAACGAATTGTTGGAGTATAACTTTCGGTTTCCCTTTATCAGCGGCGATGAAGCTACAGTCTTTATGGTGGACTGTGGAAGGTTGGGTGGACTTGATCTCCATAGTTGTTGTTAGGAGCTTGGAGCATTTTTCAACTGTCGAAACAGGATTTTGCGTCTCCGTATTTGTTGCTCTTGTTTATGTGTTAAAAAGGCTTTTTAGTGTTAATACATATTAATATATAATAAAATTAATACTTTTTTCGCTATTTGGTGGTACGTAATCTGGTTTTGTTGGACTGCAAAGCAGACGTTTTCATTTAATTCGACAGTGTTAAAAAGAGTTCTACTACAATTTTTGAGGATATTTTTTTTTCTTAAGATAAAAACATGCAAGGATAAAAAATCCTGACCAGAAAATTACTTATTTTTCCAAGAAAATTTTAAGGACATCAGAGTCTTTGATCAAAAGAGAGACAACGATTAAAACAACTAATTCACCAAACAACTATAGACCACTTTCTCTTGTTCAAGGTGTGCTGGAGATACCAAACAGAGTTTCATCATCAATGCCAGTAACATTGAAAATCACATTAACTCTGGCGAGGTAGACATCAATCACTTACGAGCTGCACAGAGAATCAGAATCAATTACAGATCTCATTTCATTTAACTTGTTTCTATCGATAACAAGAGAATACGCCAAGGTTCACACAATACAAGATGGGATATTTAACAAGCAGAAAGAGGATCAGAAAGAGGAGTTAGTGGTATCCAGAGGAAAATATGAAGTGAAAAGCAAAGAAAGAGTAAGAAATCTTGTCAATGGTTAGTCATTGAATGTAAAAGATAATTATAAACTTGTAATTTTTCCACTGCTCGCTCTCCCAAGCAACACCGTTTACTGCTCTGATATTTCAATTAGGTATATCATACTACAAAAGTACTCTTTTGGATGTAATTTTATTGCCCATATTTTTCAAAAATATTTTTTAGAGGATTTGATCTTACTAAAGATTAAAAAATAAACATTCGCAAGGAATTTCTTTTACAGATACTTCTAATAATTTACTCGAAATATTATCAAGGGGATTATAGTAAAACTTGAATTCCGTAAAACCAGTAATAATTTCTCCTTTTAAAAAGTCCTCAATATCACTTTTATAACCACCAGTATTAGAATTTCGTCTTTATTTCCCTATTTTGATTCGTCATAATAATATTTCTCATCGTTTTTCACTGTAGCCGTTTCAGTCCTTTCGGGTAACGGTTTTCTGCCTGGCTCCTGACTCAATCAGCGCTCGCCATCTAGCTTGATCAACTGCATCCACACTCTCCATGTCATACTTTTTCATACCTGCCTGCAAAGTATCCTTCCAACGATGCTTTGGCCGCCCTTTCCTTCTCTTGCCCCCTACTCTGATGCTGGTGACTCTCTTGATATCCTCCTGTTTCTCTCTCCGGTACACATGGCCACACCACTCTAGTCTCCTTCTGTGCATCACTGTGCTTATTGGTTCCACCGCTGCAAGATCCTTGATCTCATTATTTATCTTATGCTCTTCTAGACTGATGTTATGGATATTGGAAAGCATAATAATATTTGTCAATCTAATAAGGAATTTCTGTCTTTTCAGAATAAAAGCCATGTTAAAACGTGGAACCGTTTTTCTTCTTTATCAATTTTGTCAATGGCTAATCACCTAATGTACAACCACATTCTCAGAAAGCGGAAACTGTTGTCTTCCTCAGAGGAATTGAATAGCCCTGAGAAAATCCAATTGTGAAAAGCCGATCACTCATTTACTGCTCATGAAATGTCACTGTTCTGTTTGTTTGGTGTCAGATTACCTAACAAATTAACTGAGGTAACAGCGTGAGAGACTGAGTTAGTGGAAGGACGATTAAATACATGCAGTGAGCTATTATATCTTTGACAAATTTAACCATCTGGAGGCAAAAATGGTTTTTGACTATCGTTATTCTGAAAAGATACTTATATTTGTGTTATTTAAAGCTGCCCATTGGTAATGCAAAGCTCGGTTGTTACTGCTAAGTTTAATAGAGTTTCAACACACACTGATATATATTATACATGGATACAAAAAGTAAAGAATTTTCGAAAACTGAACAATTGTTTTCAGAAAAGAGACTAATTAATAAGTTGTTTACTCTGAAGAGTGAAGTTCAAGAAATTCAGGAAAAATGTTACCGTGGAAAGAAGCAATTGTGTGGAAATTTGAAATATATCCATGAACAAAAGCTGAAAAGGAATATTTCTCCCAAGCTCTTAACTGTAAAAGATAAAGAACCATGTCTGCTTCCTGTGCAGTGTACCCCCCTAATTTCATCACTACGACAAGATACTAATTTGGCTTCAAGGTATTCTGTTTGTTGCAAGTCTGATGTTCAAAATGGAATATTACAAAGTCATAGTTGGACAAGGTCAAGAACACATTACCAAATGGGGAAAGCTTCTCCAAGAACAGACTTTGAAAATAGCTCAAAGTGGAAGTCAGAAAACTTACTCAGCCGTCTAAAAGGACTACAATCGAAAATAAGGAATCGAAGTTTATCTTTAAATAATCAGTGTTTGCATAAATCAGAGACTTTGAGACCTGTTTCATACAGTGCCAATTTATATCAGCGGGAAAAAAGAAACTTTTGGTATAACTGTCTTCCAGTGGAGCCTATACTCTGTAAAAAAGAAGATATGTTCCTTGCTAGTAATCTAAATAAGCTGTGGGAACAATAAATTTCTCAGTTAACCAGTTGAGCTGTGGAATTGCTGAAAACTAAAATTTGTCATACAAAGAAACACCAAAAAGAGGTTTAGTGTTTACAGGTCCAGAATTTTACTCTTTAGGTGCTCTTTTTTATAGCATACCTTACTTTGTTATACCAATACTCTTTAATTTAGTATTAAAGATACTTTGACAATACCACACTATACTATAACTGCTACTATACTTTGCATTACCATGCTTTGCAAAACTATAGGTATTCTAAGATATTTCATTTGCTTCCCACTTTACCATACCAAACGACATAAAATTTTCAAAATGTACAAAGTATGGTATATTAGGCAAAATGTATATTTGCATGTGGTATTATGTAAAAAAGTATAGTCGATAAACGCCGTGGATTAAATGATATATTTTACAATAATAAGACAAAAAACTATAGCATAATGTGTAAATAATGGTATATATAGAATAAAATATTGGACATTAATTCAACTGAGAATGCTATATATTATCATGATGTACAAACAGATCATATATTGCATACCCATAGAGTAATATCTTTTAGTTTAGTATTTTAAATAAAGTTGTTGATATTATGGTTAATGGGTGTTTTTCACGAAATAAGAAAAAGTGAATACAACAGTATATCCTGTTAGTAATAGTCTAGTTTTCTTTATTGTTTGGTTCCCCAGTAGAGAATTTTTGAAGACAAGAGTAGCCACAAAGATTTCGTTACTAGGGAGCCTTTGTAGTGACTCATGTCTTTTCTATTATTAGAGTAAGGAGTTCAGGGTAGAATTTTGAGTTTAAGACAAGAGACTTAGAAAAGCCAAACACAGCCTTCTTTCTGGAGTCAGCCTCAAAGATTTGTTCTTTGGTAAGAAAAATTTTCTTTTTGTTATTAGTAATTATAGAACTTTCGTAATTACTAAACCTATATCGGTTACCGCCTACCATATCTTGTTTTTGTTGAACAATGTTTATCTATTCTTGTGTATTGTGTTATCAGCTGAATTCAATTTACATCTGGTTTTAATGCGGCTAAAGATATTCAAGTCGAAGTGAAAAAAGAGTTTTATATCCACGCTCGATCCATCTGTCTTTCGTCCCACATACGCACACATACATAAATACACACATACGTACATACACACATACACACACTCCCAATTCTTATCTATCTATCTATCTATCTATCTATCTATCTTTCTATTCATCTAACCATCTATCTATCTATCTATCTATCTATCTATCTATCTATCTATCTTTCTATCTATTTATCTATCTATCTATCTATCTATCTATCTATCTATCTATCTATTTATCTATCTATCTATCTATCTATCTATCTATCTATCTATCTATCTATCTATCTATCCATGCATCCATCAATATGTTGGTCTTTTTATTTATCTATTCATCCATCCATTCAACCATNTATCTTTCTATTCATCTAACCATCTATCTATCTATCTATCTATCTATCTATCTATCTATCTATCTTTCTATCTATTCATCTATCCATCTATCTATCTATCTATCTATCTATCTATCTATTCATCTATCTATTTATCTATCTATCTATCTATCTATCTATCTATCTATCTATCTATCCATGCATCCATCAATATGTTGGTCTTTTTATTTATCTATTCATCCATCCATTCAACCATCCTTCTATATATCTTTCTACGTATCTTTACATCCATTTATTGTCTATTGTCTTTTTATCTATAGATGTAGCTAGCCTAAGCTGATGGCCAATAAATCGATGATTTTTAAGAGAAACGATATAAAGGCTTCAAGCAATCTTTGCGAGGATTGTTAAGCGTTGGAGTTCCACTTGAGGCCTTGTGTTCCTTTCCTCCCACTGCTTCTCTTTGGAATCCTCTTTCTTCTCCTGGTGACTGTAATTTTAATTGGTTCATTGTTTTCAGTAACAAGTATCTTGCAACTAGGTCTTCCAACTAGCCTACCTGCCTTATCTATTCTCTCTCCTTTCGAGTGAAAATTTCAGCAGCCTGAAGAGTCTTGTTATGAAAGATCTAGCTGAACCCCCCACCCCCACCCCCACCCCCAAACAAAAATTGGTTGATATAGGCGAAAGAGCAATCTTGAAACTGGATGACTGTTGTTGTTGGTGAGATATTGTGACGGTCCGCAATACCAGCGCTTTGCCTAATATTTGTAGAGAACATATTTCTCGCATCTAATTATATATTTATATAGTTGATACTCATACATGAACTATCTTAAAAACAAAATGTTGGATGGCTACAACTAAAGCTTTTCTTTTCCTTTCCTGGTTCATAAAAGAAACACGTTTTCCTTACAGTGTATTTCAAGTCTTTCAGTATTATAATGTTATGTATTTGGTAGTTTTTATAAGAATGATTTACAAAAGAGAAATTTTGCAACCTGAGGGACGGAGGATAACTTTTTCCAGTTTTCCAATCGCTCTGATTACCGGTATGAATTGACCTCCAATAAACCCATCTCTCTTGCATTTTTACCCATGTGATTTTCTGGCTCTATTTTTGTTGTGTAAAAAGTCCCCAAATGAATGATGTCTATTAATTTCACTATTCACGAAACCACACCTGGACTTTTTAATATCCCATTTCTTGCCATGAAACAAGTATCACCTGTATATATTTGCGTATGATCAACAAAAAAAGCTAAATATCTAAGACATTGTCAATGAGCCACAAACAGAAGACCTCGTCAACGATTTTGATATCACCTCGAATACCTATCATTTGGCAAATCAATACGTGTAGATGGGATTGAATGGACTGGATATTGGTAACCTCCACGTGGTCCAGCCTGCAAGTACCAATCTAACTTTGGGAAACCAATGCCAATACCTGAACAACAGAGATAAACTAGACAGGCTAACGACATGTCAAAGTATCCCCTGTTTACAATGGACAATTTTCTTTGTAGAAGAAACTTGGATGTACGTTTTCTTATGAAAATTAGTCCATAAAGAAGGTCAGGCAAAGAAATAAGAAACATTTTTGGAACTCTTAAGAAAGTTGTGCAGGTTGAACTATTCAATGGAGTCAAGAAATTCCTTGAAAAAAAAGAGTCAAGGAGACATTTTTCAATGTTTTTAGTGGACTTTAAAAAAAACCTGGAAACGAAAAGCGAGAAAGAACCTGGAACTAACAAGGTAAGTATTGCATTAACATTATAATTAAAAAGTCTTGCCATCATTACCACCGTCCTCTGAACCGATGGCCCCTTTTCGTCTTCTTCACTAGGTATTTGTCAGTCCATATTTCAGCATCTGCTTCTGTCAGATCACAGCACTTCTCAATGTTGTCATTGAACTTTGCAGCAAAAGAAGTAAGAAGCCTTTTTTAGTTTGGGAAACTCTTCATCTGAACCAGATTACCCTCGTTGCGATTAGCCATCAGTCGGAAAACTGTTTCCACGAACTATCTTTGTCGATAGGCATCAGAGGGCTCTTTTATCACTGTAGACGTTGCTTCTTCAACCAAGTCGTTGTTAAAAAAATTGCCTTTCTAACGCAGCAAATATTAGTTTTATCGTACCACCGCTATACCAGTTTATCTCTACCCAACTAATTATGATGACCTGTTGCGTAAGTATTTTGAGTTACTTGATGTAACCAGCATCGATAGGCTGCCGTGTGTCAGTTGCTCCTACGAGAGGGCACCATCAGACACCACTAGCATCAGTCATTTGATTTCTGAACATTTCGCTGATTTGTCCTGTAATGTTACCACAAAACCGAACAAATCTTCCAACTACAGTTGGCAATGGTGCTTTCCTTTCTTTTTCAACAAAACAATAATGTTGGAAGAACAAAACTAATTTGTAATGTCATGATCTTTTTTGATGTTCTTACATACGTATGCCAATAAACGCAACAAATAACAGGGAAATTTATTGTAAATAAGGACTGCCTTCCAGATGATAAAGCATATCCAAAGGGTACATTGCCGTCTCTAAATGTCAAAACGAGATTGGCTCACCAGAATCTTTCGAAATCGATTTCAATTGCTATACAGATGCGTCATTTTCTAATTTTATTTTCTGTCAACGGCAGGAAAGGACAACTTATCATTACTGGTCCTTTTTTCCAGCAAAAAAATTTCTCTGCTGGGAATTGTAAATAACATCTCTTTTCTGCTTTAATTTGTCTGGTTTATTTTTAAATCGTCTCTGAAAAAAGTTTACGAAAACGTGTTTTTAATGAATGAACCAGTATCATTCTGCTGAAAAGAAAAATCGCATAAGTTCTTGTCCATACCCATTTAAGATCTACCATGTGACTGCTATTTGGCAGTACTGGTCTCAATTTTTAAGCATTGATATTTGTTGCGTTTCTTAGGAGGAGAAGCAGTCAATGTTTTTAGTCGAAGCAGTTATTTAACCCTGTTTTTACCTATGGTAAACATCTTATTGAAGTAAAAATTTCAGCAGCCACTATTTGCTTCTCAACAGATTTAACTTTCACAATGACTCGAGCTTCAGTTTATCTGGAATAGAATTCCAGTAATCTTTACTTTATCCGTTTAAATGTACTTCTTTTTTCAGAAAAAAAAAATTGTTTGACTGAGGATCGTTTAGTCAGCCACCAAATGTTGTCGATCATAAGGACTTGAAGTGTTTTCATCAAATAATTTTCCCAAATGTTGTTGTTTTCTTAGCTGTTTCCCTTGCATTTTACATTAACCGAAAAACCTTGCTTATATGAAATTTTTTATTATATTAAGAACGGTTGCTTTTTTAGTGCAAATGTAGTTTAGCGGGAGGTAACCACAGGGAAACGTGGTTATGCTCACAACCAACTTAGGCTATAATGATATTGTACTTGACTTTGGTTTCATTAAATATAACTTAAATTGATTATATGAACCTTTATTTGTTAGTGGCTGTTTAATGTTTATTGAATGAAATACAAACTGCTCTGTTCAAATTGAATTCTGTCAAATTCCTCTATAATCCATACTATGGTACCGGCCATTACTGTCCCACTAAATGGCACTCTGTCCCAGTTTTCCTCTCCATTCGTTACTACTTCCGGAACAATAATTTCAGCTCTCAGCACTCAGTTTTTGTTAAATGACGTTCTTTAAATGTCTCTTGGTCAATAGACAATTCATTCTGATTATCAAGTTATTATTTACACAACAATACATGGATTAAAACTTGTCCAAAGTATGGTTTTAATCCAAAATTCGAACCTTGAAGTTTAAGTTGGAGTTCTTATGTTACCCTTGCAATCCATGTGACACAGCGGCACAAAATTTGGCAAGAGAAACTGAACTTTTAAAAAGTGAAATTTAAGACACTCTTTCAGATGAAAGTAGATAAAGTAAGGAATGCTTAACGTTACAATTTTTTTATTTGTAGGTAAATGTAAAAATATCATGCCAATAAGCAAGTCTTGTATATCGTATTTTGTCAGTCTACAAAACTATATCAAGGACATGCATAATAAAATTTAAAAAATGCTTTCTGTGACCATATAAATTGCATATTCTGTAAGATTAAAACGATGTACAAATAGCAAAATATATTGATATTTTTTATATTTTTGCAACTTCGAATTATTGAGTGCAAACGTTATTATAAGATACTCTTGTCCATGAAAATATAAATGCCAATGTGTTATTTCCATAAAAAACCTTATTCTTAATAAGGGAGGGGCTCGCGCAAAAATTAAAGAAGATATTCACTCAGGAAAGCAACCGAAAATTGGAGACGTAAATTTAAAAAATTTCATGTCTAAACCGGAACAAAAACAAGAGTTCTTTTTTCTGCTGCAATCCGAATCGTTGCGAAGGTTACTGATATGGTAGAAAATTTGAGAACACATGGGGTGTAGATAAATTGAAATGCTCTGATCTCTGTTGTCAAAGCAATACTTACGGCAAATATATAGCGTATTTGGCAAAATTTGACGAGTACATTGAGTTTGATAATAAATGAGGTTAATCTGTGTCTAGAAGAATGGATTTTTTGAACAGGAAATTCCCCACGGCGAAACAAGAAATAGCTTCTGATTTTATTAAGGAGGTAGGCTTGGTTGTTTATAAGAGTATATCAGAGATTGTAAGGGCACATGATATCGCAATTTATCTCATTGCCAATATTGCTTAAGCCTCCCTCCCATCTGTTTTAATCAGCAAGTAAATGGTGAAGAAGAAGGAGGATAAAACTGTAGCAGTTTTAGGAGCCACAGATTTCTATGATGTATAAAAGAAAGAAATATCGCTCTCTAACTGATTTAAGTTTCCTCGAAAACTTCCATGCAGCCCAAACACCTAAACATTAGTAAGACGAAGAAACATGCGTTCATCTGGGCAAAACTCTGTTTTATCCTTTGTTGAAAAAAACCTTAAAATCATTAAACTGCCTGACGACTATCCATGGCTGAGTATCGCTGATGCCAGTATGGCTCAATTGACTGACATATGTAGTTAAAGATATCATCTCCAAGTCCAACGGGAAAATGATGCCTGCCCTAACAACTGAGTTTACCACCTCACCTACTTCATTTGTCAGTGAAAGGATGTACAAAAGATTACTCAAATAATGAGACACAGACACGGACAGGAGCCGAATATACCCAGGAAAAAGAGCATACGATGTCGAAGACTATGTTAAGATTACATCTATCTGTTAAAAAGGCAAAACTGAAAGAGTTGTTCAATTCTATGACTACATTAGATCACAGTGTGACATTGTGATCAATGGCTGAAAAAAAAGCATGACTTCCGAGCACTTGGAAAAGGGCAGTCGGCAGGAAATATATACCTAATTTACTGACGTAGAGTTTTTTCTTACCTTTCATCCTCTTGTCTTTGTTATTAATTCTTTTTCTGTCATTGTCGAGCGAAATCATGAATTATTATATCATGCAAAATATTTGTTGGTACCAGTCCAATGGATAGGTTTTCATAGCCTTAAAACAAGCTTAATAACGTTAATAGCAACAAAAAAAAATTCATAGTTTGACAAATATTAGAAAATAAGTGGGAATAAGATAAATTATTACTTTTATAAATATACAAAATTTATGTATAAGATACAACACACATATATCATATATAAAATTTATATATGACATATGCAAAATTTATATGTAGCACATAACCTGATCATATTGGGTTGTTCATACCACGGAAGACTTACATTTGTTGAAGTAAATGTCGTAAATATAGTTAAGTCATTTGTATGAACATTGTCCGACCTCATATTTCTAACCAGAGAGAATAAAGTATGGGTTTCTTGACGTCTGTAGAAAATAAATAAAACATGTGAAAACGTAAATTGAAAACGCCAATTTTCAAAAACTAATTACAGTTTATTTAATTTGGTCGTAAAATCTTCTTGATGTCTGTTTTCAAATTCCCACGGCATTTTTTGTTCATTGATCCACAATCATCAAAATGAGAACAAAAAAGTAATTTGCCCCAGATTCTAAAATGTTCTTCAGCTTTTAGCGATGTTGAGGTTGATAGCCACATTGCCTGTACATAAGTCTATTATAAAGATAGATGAATAATATTGCGTTAGCCATCTGGTGCAAAGACCTACCAAAAACTGAAGAAGATCCCAAGTTTCTACTACTTTTCTACTGTTTCCAGAATATTTCAAATATTTTTATCTTTTCATAGACGCATGGACAATGTTAAAGAAAAAAGTAAGACATTTAAATAGTATCAACTAATTTAAAGGAGAAAACGAGCAACAAAGTAACTATTTATTCACCACAGCTGCATTTCTTTACTCTACCAATTGTGTATGAATTTCAAGCCCCTCGTTGAGTGCCCTTGCTGGGAAGGAAATACAATTTTTGAGTTTTAAACAAGATAATTATATTAAACTTGCAGTAGTGACTGAGTAGTTAAATCGACAGCTTACCCTAATATAAGTGCGCTGTAGGGACCTCAGTGATGTNGTACATAAGTCTATTATAAAGATAGATGAATAATATTGCGTTAGCCATCTGGTGCAAAGACCTACCAAAAACTGAAGAAGATCCCAAGTTTCTACTACTTTTCTACTGTTTCCAGAATATTTCAAATATTTTTATCTTTTCATAGACGCATGGACAATGTTAAAGAAAAAAGTAAGACATTTAAATAGTAACAACTAATTTAAAGGAGAAAACGAGCAACAAAGTAACTATTTATTCACCACAGCTGCATTTCTTTACTCTACCAATTGTGTATGAATTTCAAGCCCCTCGTTGAGTGCCCTTGCGCTGTAGGGACCTCAGTGATGTCTCTAGAGGTACTACGCCCAGTTAATTAATCTCTTAAAGTGGTATACTACTACTGTGTGAATTTCTTTTCGGCGATTCCGGAGAGAGAAAAACGACAATTTGAATTTTTCTTAAAAGCATAATAAGTATCAACCTTGCTTTGGGTGAAAACTGAATAAAAAGTAACATTCTAATTTTATATATTTGATTTAACATGCATAGAAGAATATGAAGCCTAGGCAGGAGCAGTAGATCCTTTTTTTGAGCGTGAAGGCTTCCCCAGTCATCATACAAGAAAAAGTCATAGCCTATGTCCAGCGCAGGGTTTCAAAGTACTCCGATACCAAATTTTAGCTTTCTGTTACCAGGTGTGCGATTCCATTCGGACAACGCACACAATGACACACATACACATGTATGAAAATTGAAAATTTAAAGGGCAAGAAAGTTGAAAGGGAATATATCACGTTCCTGTTAGAAAACCAATCAGGAAAAGAAGGTTAAACATATTCTAAAAAGTTAAATTGGTTTTATAAAACAACTAAGAAATCAGTGATCTAAAGTACAGAATTTCTTTTGTCAGAAAACTTTCGTTCGAGTCGCAAACGACTGGTTTTACGTATCCTTGACCAAAATTGGTGTTAAGAGTAAAATTACTATTTTTCAGGGCCTTTCCGATGTCTCTCTGTCTGTTCGTCTTTCTCTCTAGATATCGAGCTCATAATGGACTTAGGTTGTCATGGCAATTTCTGCCATCTCTTGTAACATGTACCAACACCGAATTTGTTTGCATTGTGTAATCTTCTGCCATGGATAGTAGCATCATTTTCCTACCTTCCTCTCGCTTTCTTGCCTTAAATCATTCCTGTCATTACGATTTACTCGAACCCCTCTTTTATATTACATTGCCTAGAAATTTTCTATGCCTCTTTTGTCCATATAGCTTTTTTCGTCTTTGCTATCTGGAGCACTACTTCATTGCCGAAATGTCGCATGCAAGATATTTTTACTGTTCGCCCGAGACACCATATTTCAGCTACTTTTCTTCGTTTCGTTATCGTAGAAAAACACTGTCCAACATTCAGACATACTAAAAGATTGGAGTAATGTAACATTGTAGAAATCCTATCCTCACTGTTACATCGAATTTTGTGTTGATCAAGATGTTTCTCATTTCCATGAATGCATCTCTTGCCATACCTATCTACCTTTTGATGCCACTGTCACAACGTGCATCCTACGATGTCCAGGTATTAAAACAGTTAAAATTGTTTACTTACCTTATGACTTTTGTTCCTAATTTGAGTTGTGGTGGCACCTTTTGGAAGATAATCATGCATTCTGTCTTATGTACACATAAAATTTCACGTGAGGTATTTTTGTAGCATTGTAACTGACTTCGAGTACCCTTACACTCTTGAATCTGTCAATAAGGCTTCTGTACGACTCTATGTTACTTCTTAAACGTGACCATAATAGATGTCAATAACTATACTTGCACATTAAGTAACCACACTAGCGGCCCATTTTGTGGCTCGTTAATTCCAAGATCCTGCAAGGTCAGGTAAGTGATCGTTCACAAATGACGTCAACCACTTACAGGGGGAAGGGGGTACTGAGATGTTGACAGAAGATGACAATATTTTAAGTAGAAAGATGTGAAAACTTTTTCACTATATCAGTACCCACCTTTCAGTTGTTGGCTGCTATGTCCATTCGACAAGAGCCCTGCTTGAGGTAGTGACGGACAACTGTTGTGGAATTTAAATGGGAGTGAAAATGATGCGAGTGAAGCAGAGGATGAACAGAGCAGAGATGATGACAATTTTACCTCACGAGTCGAATTTGATGGAAATATCTCTGACGCCATTCAAAGTTTTTTCAAAGTGTAAAAAACAGAGGGTCAATTGAAATGTTATTTCACGCAATTGTTTTTTCTCTTTACTTTTACATTTCTCTAGGAGGTACTTTTATCACCCCTGCTTCAAATGTCTAACCCCCTTATAGTTGGAGACCCATAAATCAAGAATACAGTGTCAACATTTTATCTTCGTTTGCAGAAAAAGTGCTCAAAGTTGACGTCAACTTAAGGGGGGAGCGCGGGAGGGGGGTGTTAAATATGGTGAAAAGTGATTAGCGTCATTTGTGAACAATCACTAATAAAAATCAGAAAAATCAAGAGCTTTGTTTAAGGTACTATTGCTACACCAAAAGAAAGAGGGTCTCATCGCGAGTACGTTTTTCCAATTTATCCTTCGCATTTTATTAAACAGATTATCTGCAAACCATTGTATTTCTTTTCCTCCAACTTTACATGCGGAGTGCTTTGTGGCAAGGTTACATCAAATGATAGCAAAAGCCTTTGACAGCTACGTATCACCTGCTTCAATAAGGCTTCTTCTGTTTATTCCTCTTCTTATATCGTCACACAGGAGAGCTGCCGCGAATTTCGCGCCACATTGTTCACGAAAATCATATTGCAATACAAAAAATAAACGGTTCTCTTCGAGGAAATCATGAGGTTAGTGATAACTCTCTAAAATTGTACCAAATCCATGACACAACATGGATCTATAATTATTTTTGACATTCCCTGTTTATAGACTCAAAAAGCTGTGTTTTCTTGGTCCAAACTTGACCACTGTACCACTTCAACTGTCGTCACAAAATTTACACCACATTATTAACAACCTAGAAGATTTGCAATATGTAGATACCAAACAGACCAGAACGTCGAGTAAAGACTTAAACGCGACTTGCCTTCTCGGAAACGACAAAGCAGTTTTCTGGTCCTATGCGTCATCCTCTTTTTTATCTCCTTCCTTTCTCTACCGTACACACTACGGGGTTGACATTCAAAGCTCCTTTAGCAACTTAACCACTTGTCTAACGGCCCCTGCTCACACTGCTTTGATGACCAAATCATAAGCAAACAGCAACTTCAAGATTCAAGGCTGTTCTCTGGTACAGGCCCAGCTGGATGTTAAAGGACTCTGTTGTTTCGCATCACGTTTTAACAATCGTCCGACAGTTGGCGTATGATGCCTGACCAGTCTTATCAATCACCAAAACATCACTTCCCTTTGGGTAGTCATAGGCCTTTCCGAAATCAATAAAAGCGTATAAGAGCTTTTCTTTTCCTTCAAGGCCTTTTTCTTGGAGCTGCCTCACTAAAATACCGCATCCGTCGTGCTCCTTCTACTTCTGAGTCCGAACTGCATGCAATCTACTTCAATCTGCTCCCTTAATATCTGGTCTAAAATCCTTCCCATAGCCCTATTCTGGTACTCCAGGCTGCAAGAGTATTCAGTATAAAGACAAATGCATGCATGTATGTAAATCTGTTTATGAAAACAAGTACCATTTTTGCCTTAAATATGTATGCCCGTATCCACCCAAGTATCAATGTCTAATTCTGTTAATTCAGCTGTCTGTTTTAATGTCTACAGGCCCACAATCCTTATTTTTTCTCTTATCATGTGGTTTTTCTAGAGCTTTTCCACTCTAACCAATGTTATAGAAACGTGTTAATATATTTAAAGCTCTGGTAGATAGTTATGCATTCAATATCAAGCTGGGAAGCGATTCAAATCAGGTAAAACAAAAACAAAGCCCACAAAAGCCTAACATGGTTGTAAATGTTCCCAAAACTAAAGACAGCTGTACAAAACTAAATACTTACACATACAAACCTATAAAAAATACTATCTTATATTATGAGAAATATTTCTAATATTAACATGCGTTGAAAATTTATCACTTGAAACGCCAAAAATATCTTTGTTTCACAATTACAAATACTAATATACAATTGAAAAAATAGACTTTTCCAAATTTACAAAAATATCATATGCGTAAAAATCAACAAGATTTTAATGTAAAGTAAAATTAATTAATTTCAGTCCTCTAAAAATAGTTTCTAGGAACATTGCTGTAATTGTTTATGTATCATACAAGGTGTTCAAAAAACGACTTTTTCCTATAAACCTCATTATATGTTTAGAAATCATTACAAGGTATTGACATAATGTCAAAACTTGTTCCAGCCAATTTATACCTATTTACTATCACGGACGTCTTTCTACATGTTAGCGGGAGCAAATGCTATGAAATTTAGTGTTTTCAAGACCGCATAATTTCGACAAAGGCGTATTTAAACACCAGACGGATGACCATACTTGGTAGCTGTTGCCATAACAAAAAACATACAATACAAAAAGACAACAAAAAGACTCCTTTAACTTTCCAGATAATAACAACACGTCGTGCTTGGCAAGCTAGCACGGGTATGCATTAATGTAACAACTGCCATTTTGGATATCTAAAATTGATATTTGTCTTCCCTCTACAAAAATACTGCCTAATATAAAAACACCCGACTGAAACGTGATCATTTAAAGCATCACAAATCTGAAATTTAAAACCTTATTGTTACAATGGCTATAATATGAATAGCGGGTTGTACTTTGGGTGTAAGTTTGCTTCATGGATGCATATTTTCTACGCAGTGCTAACGACCCCCTATACACCATCTCCTTACATTCATGATTACACCAACGTTTACAAATATATGCAAAATTGGCTGATTCAATGAAACAAAGGGGCTTGAAGCAAAAGAGCCGTCTTGCACGACGCTATGCCAACCGCTGTTAAAAGAGAGGTCGTTGTGAAAAACTAATGGAAATAAGTGGCATAAGGACAATACAAATTCTGTGTACTGTATGTGTACTGTATAAGTAGCGCTCTTTAGGATGTTTATTCCACATCTGGGACTTTTTGATCAACTTAAATCAGTAACATCGTAGCAGGTGAAGTCATCATTACTGACACAAATAGTTGTTAAGTCCAAGAAAACAATAAAAGTAGCGAAAAAAAGGGTCTAAGTTTGTGTTTTCCACTACGGATGTCGAGTTTCAGTTAGAATTTATTGTCAAAGATTGTATTGTGTTGGACTGTGGATGGAAAGCAACAGAACGGACAGCCAAGGTAGTACATGACGGAAGAATGATAGAATACATGTCATCGTTACCACACTCAAAAGTACCCTTCTGAATGTTACATCGTTCTCAATGTTGGAGAACTACTACAAGCAAATATTTGTAAACGCATTTTTAACGTGATAGATTGATACAATTTAGTTAAAAGTTTGCATGCAAACTCGATTAGCAGTGAACCCTCTGACAGAATTAGTAGAAAAACTCTAAAATTTTATCAACTTGGTGTGTCTATCACGAAAAGACAAGTTATATACTTTACATTTATGTACAATTGTAAAAGTACAAATTTTGGTGAAACCCGTAACTTCGTATCAACTCAGTTCTGGGGCCTCATAAAACTTCAGTTCATTAGTTTCAAAACCAGTAGTGATAATATATGTATTGGAGCTGCCATCGTTCACATGACTATGTCAACACGTCATCCCACACGACGTTACTGTTCTAATTACTAGTTACTGTTGTCACCTGGACCATTCTCATCTACATGAAAATAGTCATCGACATATTATTCTATTCTCTATTTTATTTTTCAGCAAATAATTTGATATACATTTCGATACGAAGATTATGTATATACAGTAAAGTAAGGGTTTTATTCCGAGGTAATAATTTGGTTTCACGCAAGATTTTAACAAGGCTAATCTGACGTTTTCTTGACGCGACAATGAACTGCATGCGATCGCACAGACTTTCACAAGAAACTCCATGAGAGTCTTTCACTACTAGCAATGGACCCATGTACGAGTTATACGCTTATGAGCTTAAGAAAGGGGAAAAATAAGTACGTTGAAAGAACTCTGAAAACCTCTCTTTTGCTTTCCCTAATCCTGTACTAGATTTGGTCATATCAACTTGCTGACGAACCTAAAGTAATTATTTTTTATTTCACGGTATAGACAGTCCTAAAACGTTTTTACTTGTGTGAGGGTTCCCCTTTATTTCTGTCGTTCTTAGGCTTCTCTGTATTCCTTTAACGTCCACATTGTCATTATGATATGGTTAGAAAGAAGCGCTTGTTGGGGGTTTGAAAGGGAAGCAAGGCATTTTTAAACAGTATGGCTTTTAAGTCACATGGCTTTTAAAGAATTTTCCTCGCTGGGGAAATCAAACATTGAACCATTGATATTCTAAAATGCATTGACTATTAGCCAGGGCCTTCCTTTGGGCACAAAAATCATAAAAAAACAATTAACTTCTTTATACGGGCTTTTTCTACAGGTTTATTGAGAGTTCTATTAACATACCTGCTGGTAGAATTTTGTAGGAGTGTTTATCCTTATTCACTTCTGGCATGGCAACAAGTGACCACTTATCCACACCAGGAGTTAAGGATGGAAATAGAAGAGCATTATTAAAGAAGCCAAAGAAGATTGCGGTTAACAGTAGACTTGAAAAAAGGAAGGCCAAACGTACCAAAAAAGCAGGAGGATGGGTAAAAGTTCCAAAGTTTAGACCAAACAAATGCACTAAAAGTGCCAGGGCGTAATTAGCATTATAATGAGCTGTCGCAGTAGATAGCAACATAGGTGCTGGAAGCTGTGACATGCTGGCCATTCTATTAAATAGGCTCTGACTTTAATGGCAACATCCGAAATCCGATAATGAGATTTTGATAACATGAGTATCAAAAAGAGGTGCTTGATGAAAATTGATCCTCAGCAAAAATAAATGTTTTGTAATACATTTTAACAACATATTTGTATGGCCATGGTTTAACTTGATGTCTTGGGAGATCAATGGAAGAAACATTGTTTAACATAATACGAAGGTCCATCCAGTTATCATATCATAACATGACACTTTATAGTATATGATGCTATTGTTCTTTTTCTAAGAGATCAAGTTTTTCTTGGCGGCTAAAAAAGGTGGAAAAGTCACCAAGAGCCCAAGCTTCATATGAATTCAATCTAAAACAATCGCCAGCTTCATTCACCGACCCAGAAGATGTTCTATGTGGTTCAATTCGTACAGCTGCAGTAACTAAATCAGATATAAGCACCAGTTTTATTATTTCCTTCTGTACTTTCCCTGTTCTTGAATTTGTGTCGCACAACTGTGCTAGTACCTGTCCATATAAATACTTGTTTTCCTCAAGTGGTTGAAAAAGTTTAATTTCTGACTGAAAACATTCATTAACATTGACAACAATTACATCGCCGGTAGCTCTCCCTATCCAAAGAGTATCCTGGTGAAATAAAATTGCAGTAAGGCGACTCGACATATTAGAGAGTGCCGAAACACGGGGTCTATATTGTGTCAAAGGCTTGTTTTCAATTGTAGGATTCTCTTCTGGTTTAGCTACTTTTTCTTGATTACGATGCGGCCTTCTGCGAGAAAATATCAACGAGGGTTGTCTTTTCCCTCCAAATTTATCTACAAGTGGAGTCAATAACAAGTTAACACCCGTCTTTTCAGCTTCAGTTTTCTCAGGAGGAAAATGACTTCCGTCGGTATTCATACCCGTATCTATCTTCAAAGTCGAAAAGCGGTCACGGCGTATACACGAATTGTTACCCCGTCTACTAGGCGATTCAGAGGAATTCGGATTATTACTTGTATTTTCTTCAAAACTACGTTCGGAATCTCGTTTCATTAATGTTTCACAAGTCTGTTCCGTTACGGTACATGACTCGCCTGGGCCAGCATCCTCTGGCGTTTCTGAAACAAGTGCTTTTTTGTTTTCAGCGGTCACTCTTTCATTCTCACTCTCACCTCTTTTAGGCAATTCTAATCCATTTGGTGTTATCTTTTCCCCTTGATGTGACGGCGGGGATGTTTCACGGGGAAGAGGTGGTGATGATACTTCATCGTCCTGAATCAGCGATGTACTGCGTCGGATTCTCTCTGCTATGACTTGGCCTAAAATCGACTCATTTTTGCAGTTAAATTTGATAATTGCGCGCCTAGATACTACATCAAACTGATAAACGACAGTTGACTTTCTGTCAATTGTCCACACGCGCTTCCCATCTGTAACAATTCCAGTCACTAATGCTCGTGGTGATTGACAAACCTTGATCTGTGCTAAAATTGACAAAGTAACACTATCAATGACGACAATAGAATTACCACAGGCAACCCAAAGTTCTTTGTCATTATGCGTCATTACCATCGCCTTTGCTACCATCCCTCTATTTGCAAGGTTAACTATCTGTGGTAATAGTAACAAGAAAAAATACCTTTTAAAAAGTAATTACAAAACAAAGAAGACAAACTACAAAAATGTTTAGGTATTCTAAACCCTATTGGGCACGCGCATACCTCAACAGTTGTTTAAATATGCAACATTTTTAGCACATTACATCACTGATGGAAAATGTACCGGGAGAAAAATTTATAACAGTATACAATTCTTGACCTATCTATTGAGGTACTTTTGACAGTGATTGATCAATGTTCAATCAATCAATCAATCAATTAATCAACGATTTTCAGGTTAATATTAATCCAATGAAAATATAAGAAAAGTTCAAATTATGATCTAAGCAGGATGTACTGGCTCAAAAAGTGGTAAAATCAAACGAATCTCTTTTAATTTTCTCGTCATACTTCAGTT
Source organism: Morbakka virulenta (assembly GCA_003991215.1). Classification (NCBI taxonomy): domain Eukaryota; kingdom Metazoa; phylum Cnidaria; class Cubozoa; order Carybdeida; family Carukiidae; genus Morbakka; species Morbakka virulenta. The sequence goes on from RDPX01000263.1 coordinate 492,656, forward strand.
GGGTAACCATCTTAAAATTTCTGGTAAATTAATTTCAGAGAGCACATGTGTTCAAAATAAGTTAACTAACTAAAGGTTCAAAGGAGAAAAAGCTTTAAAAGATGACTGATAAAACCTCCGAATATGTAACGACAATTTAACACACAGCATTGAAAGTAGAAACTAAATGGTGGGGATATTATAACAGCTATTAACTCAAGCAACTATCAATCATAAGATATGGCGCAGGTATCATAAGCTGGACTAAGACAGAACTGCAAGCTCTGGAACGTAAAACAAGGAAGATTGACGATGTATGGAGCACACCATCCAAAAGCAGATGTTGATAGAATTTATCTGACACGAGCTGAAGGTGGACACGGCTTAATTGGAGACGAATATTCCGTAAGAATAGAAATTAACAGCCCAAAGAAAATATAGGGAGGTGGAACTAATGGCATTGAACATAAACGATGCATTTGGGGCCAAAAGAGGTGTATAAGACAAAGTGAATTACAAAAGGAACAAGAAACTAAATATACGGAGAAGACAGTAAACAGGAAGTTTAGAAAAGGGACTAAGGAAATAAGAGGGGTAATCAAAAACCAATGGGAGTGGTCAGCTATCCTGGAAAATGAACTATGAAACAAGATCAACCCTGAGAAAAGACATGTAATAAAATTAATATAATTAATGAAGTTAAAAGGGACGTAGAGGAGAAACTCAACAACGAGAAACAAGTTAAACAAGAAAAGTGTTATCCGGACTGTTGATTACATGATGCAAAATACTTAGCTAACAAGTTTTGGTAGCATAAGTCAACGGCGAATTGTATTATAGTTAGTGAATTTATCAAATAATAATAGTAATAATAATAATAATAATAATAATAATAATAATAATAATAATAATAATAATTTAGTAGAGAAAGAAGAATTTAAGAGACAAAGTCAAACAAAACTAAAATCTAAGTGGCATGAAAAAAGAATGTGAGGGCAGTTTGATCGTGAAATGCCTGAAGAAGTACATAGAGAATTGTCTTGGTATTGGATTGCCCAAAGTGACTTGAAAATACAAACAGAAGCAACGATATTTGCGGCGCAAGAGCAGGCACTAAGAACAAATTATATTAAACATAAGATCGACAAAACAACAGAAAATCTGATGTGCAGAATGTGTGGTGAAAAGGGTGAAACTGTACAGCATATAATTTGTGAGTGCAAAAAGCTTGCTCAACGCGATTACAAGAGGAGGCATGATAACATTGCTAAACTAATCCATTGGAAATTATGTGAGAAATATGATCTTGAAAGGAAGGAGAAGTGGTATGAGCACTGCCCGGAGGGAGTAGTTGAAAATGATGACATGAAATTGATTTGGGATATTAACATACAGTGTGATAATGTTATTGAGGCCAGAAGACCTGATCTAATTGTGGTTAATAAGAAAAGCAAATCTTGTATCATTATTGATGTTGCTGTACCAGGAGATTAAAGGGTACATGATTAGGAAAAGGAAAAGATTGAAAAATATCAAAACCTGAAAATTGAATTAAAAAGGCTTTGGTCACAGAAGAATGCTCGTATCATGCTAATTATTGTTGGAGCTTTAGGGTGTGTAATGCATCCCTCCGCTGCCTTCTGGGGTAACCCTTGGTTGGGAAAGGCTAAGAGAAGGTAACTCTGAATTCGAATCCCTGGGCACAGCCTACCCAGCTGTTAGTACCCGGAAAGGATCCCAGCTGATGGGTTAAACAGTGAAGCCAACGGCTTTGTCTACAGAGGAAGGTAATGTCTTTTATTGAGGGTGGAGGCGGGTGAGTGGAACAAGGCTACTGGGGAGGCAAACTCAGCCAAATCTTTTAGATACGTGATGGAAAAGAGACTCAAAAAAATTTCTTCCCGCATCGCACGTCGCGCGGTTTACCAAGGTGTGCGTCCCTAATCGTGCAACCAGGAAGAGGTCAGAAAGCCAGCTAATGGACAAAACCTTCCCAAGTCAAATGTATTAGAAGATTTTCACAAAGAGTCTACTGCTCAAAGAAGACTTCTAAATGCAAACATCAAAAATCTCCCAAAAGGAACAAGACAAAAATGGTCACTGAAAGAATACAGAGAAGTTATAGAATCATATTACCTAGCTAAACTAGGTCCTAGAGAAACAGTTACAACGAAAGCGATATATACCATCTGCAGAACAAAGTACCCCACAGAGAGAAGCTACTTGGATGCTAATAAACTAGCAGCGATTAGAAGAGATATAGAAAGAAATCGAAGACTATCTAATGATTAATTTAAAGAGATTCGAGATAAAGTAAGACAAAATCTACAAATTCCTGATATAAATCATGAGGAACCATACCCAGGGATCAACGAACCTGATCAGGATATCCCAGCTATAGCCGATAACGCTGAGACCATTGTTGACGTAAATAATAACTCCAATGAAAAAAAATTATTGAAAATAAATGTGATACCTGAGATGAAAGACAACTGGGAGAAAGTGAAAGTGAAAGAAGAAGATATGGCTGAACGGTCTGTGATACGTAAGGTATAGGATGACAAGAAATCGAAGAAGATAATTCGACGAGCGAATAAAGCAATCGATCAGATTAATCTTTCGAATACCGGTTTTAGCTTAACTAAGCTCAATCAACTAATTTATGCAGCTGCAGCTATCATCACCAATGAACTTGGTCTCAAACCTTGAAAGATAATTACCAACAGGAAGAGAAAACAAACTGCCTGGAAACTGAAGAGAAAGGAACTATCCATCCTCTTCACACTAGAAAAAGGCTCCCGAGTAAAGGAACGTAAGATCAAGAATATAGAAAGGAAATACAACTTCCGAAGAAACCAAAACCTTATCAAAGTAAAAGAAATAATTAAACAGCGAACACAAGCAAAAGCTCAGAGAAGACGTAGATTTGAAAAACGAAACAAATTCTGCAAGCAAAACAAAACCTTTAAAGAAGACTCTAAGAGATTTTGCCGTGAACTTGTAAAGAAGTCAATCGAGGTCAGTGATCCACCATAAATGCAGAACGTCGAAGAATTTTGGAGTAAAATTTGGGAGAACATCAAAACTCATAATAGCGAAGCCCTATGGATCAAAGATCAAGAAACAATGTTCGAAATCAAGAACAACAATAATGTATAGACGTCAGAAAAGAAGAAGATGTACTTGCAGTTATGAAATCTAGCAACTGGAAAGCACCAGGAAACAATGGAACAGCCAATTGTTAGCTCAAGAACCTCTCCAGATTACAAGACGAATTAACTACAGCCTATAATGACATCTTAAAACACCCTGAAAAAGCACCCGATTGCCTGACTGAATGTTTAACTTATCTACTTTCAAAAACAGAAAAACCAAAACCTCGAAGAACTATCGTCCCATTACTTGCTTACCAACAATGTACAAAATCTGAACATCAATCCTTACTGAAAGAGCGTATACATTTCCTGAGTTGTTACCAACTGAGCAGAAAGCATACAAAATAATTAGATGTAGAAAGTTATGGATGTAAAGACCAACTACTGATAAATAAAATGAACCTGGAAAACTGCGAGAGAAATTAAAGAAACTCGTCATTACCTTTGATTGATTAAAAAAAGCATTCGATAATGTGCCACACTCATGGATTATTAAGTGCCTGAAGACGTTCGAACTAAACTCAACAGTAGTTAATGTCATACGTGCAAGTATGAAGCAATATAAAACAACCCTCCATCTCTACTGTAATAACGGAACCATGAAATCGAAAAGAAATAACATCAATAGTGGCATATTTCAAAGAGATTTACTATCTCCATTCCTATTTTGTTTTGCTCAAACACCATTGGCTAGGCTGTTGAAGAACACGGAACATGGCTATGAGATATACAAAAGAAAAATCAACCATATTTTTTACATGGATGAACTGAAGGCTTACGCTATGAATGATGAACAACTCAAGAAACTGCTACACATTGTGAAAATATTGAGTGATGATATAAAGATGGAATTCGGACTGGACAAATGCGCGAAAGCAACCTTCACCCAAGGGAAACTAAAGAAAACATCCAAAATCGTTTTCAATCAAGACACCACCATAAAGGAGTTGAACCAAGAAGGAACTTATAAATACTTTGGAATAAATAAAGGTGATGAAATTCAACACTCGAAGATGAAAGAAAAGATACCGAAAGAGTATTACAGAAGAATAAGAATGCTCCTTAAAAGTGAATTGTATGCCATCGAGAGGATCAAAGCGAGTAACACCGTAGCCATACCAATCGTAACTTACAGCTTTAATATCATCAACTGAACAACTGAAAGTATCAAGAATCTGGATAGAAAAACGAGAAATCTCCTTACTAAAAAACGAACCACCATCTTAAGTCAGACGTAGACCGAATGTAATTAGGAAGATCATCTTGTAGCAGAGGATTGATTTAAGTTGAAACAAGTTACAAGACAACAACAATTGGTCTGGCAACATATTTAGAAAAATCTAACGGTCCATTCCTGTAATTAGTTAACCAACACGAAAATGAAAAGAAATCTTACTCGATAAAGTATTATGCTATCAAATTCAGGCAAAATGAGATTGCAGAAAATAACAACGATTCAGTAGTTAAGCTGGTTAAGAGAATGGAACAACCTGCGAAAACCAAAACCTAAGACAAATTTATGAAGAGATGGGAAAGTAAAGCTATGCACGAGCAATATTCATCAATAACCAAAAAAGCTGATGTTGACTATAAGCAAACAAACGATTGGCTGAAAAGGACAGGTCTGAAAGCGGAAACTGAAGGCCTTATAATTACAGCTCAAGACCAAAGTTTAGCCATCCGATTGTGCCATCATAGTATTATCAAAGATGGAACAAAGCCACTCTTCCGATTATGTAACAAGTATGACGAAGGCATCGACCATGTTTTAGCTGGATGCTCTGAGTTAGCCAAGACAGAATACAGCAAAAGGTATAAAACGTCCTAGCATTCATGCACTGGATGATCTTACAACATCAAAGCAACCGACAAGTGGTATGAGCACTAACCAGAAACAGTTACAGAAAACGAAGAAGTCCACACAGATAGAACCATCAAAGGCACAAACTTGACATCATTATTAAGAACAAGAAAGAAAAAACATGAATGTAAATCGACATGGCAGTACCTTCTGATCGGAGTACGTCCGTCAAAGTAGCAGAAAAATTCTCCAAGTGTAAAGATCTGGAAATTGAGATTACAAGAATGTGGAGAATGAAGACACAAATTGTGCCAGTTGTCATCGGAGCACTAGGAGTAATCCAGAAAGGCATTGACAAGCAAATGAGCAAAATTCCTGAAAATATCAACGTTACCGAACTGCAAAAGCTCGCGCTACTAGAATCCGCCTACATTCTACGAAAGTATTTTCAATTAAATAGATAATGGCTGCCCATTAGAGCTCAAAAGACTGGATTGGATCCAGCGCTACTGGTGAAGAAAAAAGAAATGCAAAGAAAAATCAGATATAATAATAATAATAATAATAATAATAATAATAATAATTTGTCCTGGGTATTGACATAAAACTGCATCCGGTTGTGGAGTTTCGACGTGGGCGAATGAGGTTACCCTTTGCCACAACTACCTCCAGGTCACCCTTGAGCAAGGTGTAGTACCTGTTAGCTCTCCCCGAGACCAAGAAATGTCGGGTTGGCATCCGATGGGGGCTAGTCTGCCTTATGGGTAGAGAGGACTCTTTAGCTTTGGTTGGCAACCCCTCTAAAGATGGTGTCTTGAAAAAAATACCGGTGGTAGTGTAACCTTAACTTCACTAAACCTCAAATGAGTGTAAAAATGTCAGATAAAATTAATGAAAATAACGGCGTGAATGAGACTGGAGCAACTTGTGAAGGTCTCTCGCCCGGCAGGTGTCCCCTGGCTCAGCAGCGGGGGCCCGGTCGTCATCCTATAACTGCTAGAATAAAGTGGAATAAGGACGTAAATAAAGTAATTATGAAATGTTACTATAAAAGTAAGCCTTTTACTGAAAATGGTAAACCTGTAAGAGGGTACAGACAGAGAATGTTCAATAAATGGAAAGAAATAGGACTGTTTGAATCAACTGAGCAACGCGTGTGTGACCAAGCAAGAGCTATACGAATAAATGGATGGTTGTCAGAACCTGAGCTGGAAATGGTCAGGAGAGAAATTGAGAGAGAATCTCAATTAAATGAAGGGGGAATAGATGATGAGATTGATGAAAGGGAACCCAATGTTCAG